>CM062295.1:420598199-420711917 GCA_031216915.1 Pictodentalium vernedei
TAAACATGGTGTTTGCACCTTCTCTGCCAAAACCACTGAACCGATTTCATTTAAATTTGAGGTCAATGCTTTTTTTTTGGACATTGCATTTTGTTTTTATTCAAATCAATTTGCCCAGCCCCACAGAGAGGGAGTGGGGGAAAATGCTCCAAAATTTTTTAAAAATCTTCTCGTGAACCAGTGTGTACAATGACTTGATATTTGGTATGGAGCTTCATTTTGAGGTCTAGAATCAAGTTCAAATGAAGTTTGTGAAGCAATTTCCTGTGTCCCTGTGGGAACCCAAGGAGCTAAAGATTTCCCAAACCAGCTGGAACTGAGGACTGTTGTTTGGTATGAAGCATCCTTAGGACCAGTAGAATGGAATGATAGAAAAAAAATGTCATCGGTTGTGTTAGGGTGTTTTGTTGGGGGCGGGGTGGGGGAGGATTGAAAAAAATGCCTAGTCAGCATATTTGCAAAAAATTAAAAAAATTTCTTCTCCAGAACCACTGATCAGAATCCATGGGTTTGTTTGTTAAAATGATGTGCCTTGTTTCATATTTGGGCTCAATACAGGAACCCAAATTTTAACTTAGGGTAATATGGGGAATAATCTTTAAAAATCGTCTTCTTCAGAATCACCAGTCACAATCTTTCAATATTTTGTTACATCATTGTTATGGGGTCGGATTCAATCTTGTTCAAATCAAGTCCCGCATTTAATATTTGAGCTCCCTATAGGGACCCAATTTTAACTTAGTGCAATATGGGGAAATCTTGATAAAACTTCTTCAGATCCACCAGTCAGAATTTTTTGATATTTGGTACACATCATTCTCAGGGAGGTCTGATCTAAGTTAGTTAAAACGAAGTCCCTGGGTTAATATTTAGGCCCCCTATTTGAGCCTGAATTTTTACAATTTTAACTTAGTCCAATATGAGGAATAATCTTTAATAAAACTCTTCAACAGAACCACTGGTCCGAATCTTTTGATATTTGGTATACAGAATCCTTACAACAGTCAGTATCAAATTTGTTCAATTCAAGTCCATTGGTTAATAATTGGGTTCTCTATGGGAGCCTGAATTTTAACTTCATACAATATGGGTAATAATCATTAAAAATCTTCTTTTTGAGATCCACCAATCAGAATCTAATGATATTGGGTATACAGCATCCTTACAGTGGTCAGATTCAAGTTGGTTCAGACAAGTCCCCCAGTTAATATTTGGGCTCCCTATTTCTTCTCACAAACCCCCAATCAGAAACTTTTGGTATATGTTATAACCTTTCATAGGGTAGTCAGCTTCAATTTTGCAAAAATCAAGTACCTTCATTAATATTTGGGCTCCCATTTGGAGACCAAATATTAACTTAGTCCAATATGAGGAATAATCTTTAAAAATCTTCTCCAGAACCATTAGTCAGAATCTTTTGATACGTGGTATACAGCACCCTTACAGGGATTAGACTCAACTTTATTGAAATAAAGACCTTTGATGTACATTTGGGCTCCCTATTGGAGCGCAAATTTTTACTTTGTGCAATATGTGAATATTCTTTAAAATCTTCCTTTCATGAACCCCCAGTTAGAATCTTTTGATACATGGCATTCACCTCCCTTAGGGGAGTCAGATTCAAGTCTGTGGGAGGTCCTGTACAAACGATTCTCATTTTGTTCCCGTCGGTTGAAAAACATAACCGCCAGAGGCATTCTTTGATTCTGATTGGTGGATTTTCAAAATCTTCTCTGAAACTACAGTAGAACCTGTCTTGAGAGACTGCCCTTTTTGCCGAGCAAAAGTGTTCTCTCAAGACATGTGGTCACTCATTACAGGTTTGAGGTTTCAGCTACTCTGTGAATGACCAACCAGAGAATATCTGTTGCAGAAATGTAGAATTGATTTTTCAACTTTTTTAGCTCACCTGGCCTAAAAGGCAATGTGAGATTTTCACATCACTTGGCGTCCATTGTCGTCCAGCGTTCGTAAACTTTTTACATTTTAATCTTCTTCTCTGTAACCGCTGAGCTGTTGTGAACCAAACTTGGCAGGAATGGTCTATGGAAGGTCCTCTACAAACGATCCTCATTTTGTTTCAGTAGGATGAAAAACATGGCTTCCAGAGGCATTCTTTGATTCTGGTTGGTGGATTTTCAAAAATCTTCTCTGAAACTGCCAGGCCAAATGTTTTGAAACTTCACATAAATGATGACTGGGACCCCCCTCTACCAATGATCCTCATTTAATGTTGATCGGGTTACAAACATGGCCGCAGTTGCCTACAGTTACTTTCAAAACCCTATGAGAAATCACATTTTCATCTTCTTCTCTGGAACTTCTGAGCTGTCATGAACCAAACCTGGCAGGGATAGTCTATGGGATGTCCTTTACAAACGATCCTCATTTTGTTCCCATGGGTTTGAAAACATGGTCGCCAGAGGCATTCTTTGATTCTGATTGGTGGATTTTGAAAAATCTTCTCTGAAACCACAGGGCCAAATGTTTTGAACCTTTGCATGGTTGATGATTGGGACCCCCTCTACCAACAATCCACATTTAATGTTGATCGGGTTGCAAACATGGCTTCAATTGCGCTTTATAGTTACTATAGAAACCCTATGGGAAATCACATTTTCATCTTCTTCTCTGGAACTACTGAGCCGATGTGAACCAAACTGGGCAGGAATGGTCTATGGGAGGTCCTCTACAAACGATCCTCATTCTGTTTCCGTCGGATGCAAAACATGGCCACCCGAGGCATTCTTTGATTCTGATTCGTGGATTTTGAAAAATCTTCTCTGAAACCACAAGGTGAAATGTTTTGAAATCTCACATGGTTGATGACTGATAATGAAATGGTGTCCATCTCTCGGTCAGTCCAGCCATCCATCACAAACCTTTGCTTAGCTCCTACATTTTTCATAGGACTTTTATGAAACTTGGTGTAAAGTATCTGTATGAAGCATAGACGTGCATGTGGGAAGAAATTTTTGATTAAACAAAATTTGCACAGTTGCTGCCCTTGGTAGTAGGTATAAATTACCAGCAAAAAATGCTTAAATTTCTGTCACAAAAAAATATTTGGCATGTTACTTCTACATTGACTGGTTGACTTTTACGAATACAAAATTATAGTGTTGGTTCATAAATGCGCATTTTATGTTTGTTTTAGTCAGAAAAGTTGGCAGTGGGTATTGAAGTCTATCGTGTTAAATTATCAATGGTATTCAAGTAACCGAGATTGGTCATTATCCTGTATTCTGAGATAAACTGTGTATTCTATTATATCTTGTTTGAGAGAGCCCATGGAGCTCTGTTAAAAAGGATATAATATATAATTAAATGCCTGTATTGAATGTACTGAGGCCAAATAGATTTATACACAAGAGGAATTTCGTTATTAGCAGGGAAATTTCTTGACAAATTAAAAGATTTTTTTGTTAGTTAACATGAATTTAATCAATTAATAGGTCAGATTTGTAATGAAAGTATGTCAAATGGTTTTATGTTTGGAAATTATATTCAGCTGACAGGGTTATTCAATAAAGAGATATCCAGTTACATGGACTCCACTGTATTTGTGAAATAGGGCCCTGCAAATCACGCATTTTCAATTCAGATCGAATCTCGAATAGTCTATTATTCAAAATCGAATCGAACCTTGAATCAAATCAGGGAGTGTCTAGAAGGTGACTGATTGGGGAAGGGGGTGTTTTAAACCTGATTTGTTGTGACTGTGTTGGCTGAAGTGCTGACTGATGAAATATTCCAGCTACACTACCAAGCCATGTCTTCATCGAAGGCATGCCTTGATGATGTAGCTGGTATGTTGCCCAGTAAGGGTTACAGTTCAAAAACAGAAATGAGTGTGTGAATTGCCCACACTGTGCACTGCACAGGACTAGCAGCTAGTAACAGTTCATCGTCAGATTGCTTGGAAACTTTAAATTTGCTTCCAACAATGGTAATGACTGGTGAGACTGGAATTGGCATGGGTGGCAGCATGGGTGCAGATGCTATTTTTACTAATATAGCGGAAATTACACTCAGTCTTCATTTTCATCATTATTTATGTACAATTTTAATCTGAACTATGAGACAACGAATATGACAGATGTCAATCTATATTCCAGTGAAAGGATTCGAAAAGAGATGAATCGGGAAGCCAGTTTCGAATTGAACCAAATACCAACTTGATATTCGAAATTGAATTGAATCTCGAAGCTTCTCGGCACCCTATTGTGAAATGCCAAATCTCATTGCATTTATCTGCGTACAGTTTCTCTTAAAAGCAATGTACTTATTAATTCCAGGGTACAGCTGATGCGCAAAGAGCTCTGCAGGCGGCTAAAAAAGTGTGAGTATCTTTGATACCTGCAAACATGAATTACTTTAATTTCTTTTCAACCTGATTTCTAACAAAAGAATTTGAATACCTCATTCTTGTCTTCCATGTTCTTCTCAACAGGCTTTTTTAAACAAGGCAAACAATCATCTCGTTTATGTGGAAAGAAGTAGGGTGACATGGTCCCCGCGGGTCATGGAAAGTCATGGAATGTCAAAAACGAAATTCCAGGCCCTTGAAAAGTCTGGAAAATAGAAAATTTATGAAAAAGTCATGGAAAGTCATTGAAAAACGGGGGCATTAGTGATGTGAACATGCGAACCATTACGGTAATTTGGGACTTTCTCAATCAGAAAACAGTGTTGATACATGCACCTTTATGGTAAAAACACGTCTTGTGCGCGTGATCAGAAAGTGAAGAAATTGTTTGATTGGCCTCAATTTGTAACTGCACACTGACATAGCCAATGAATTTATCCGTATGTATTTACCGCATCATGTAATTATTTGTGCGCACTTGGTGGAACTGGTTTTTATTTTTATCGTCAAATGAAATTGTATTAATTCACAATGCCCGGCAAATGTAAGTTCAAGGAGGAGTGGCTCCAGGACAAAGAATTCGGTCCATGGGTTGAAGCTATCACTGGAAATCAGCGAGTTGCCAGGTGTAAAGTTTGTAAAAAAATCATTGATGTGTGTAACATGGGTGAGGCGGCTCTTAAATCACACGCATTGAGTAATAAACACCGAAATTTAAGAACATCTGTACCGGTAACAATGTCACAGTTTCTTTCTGATTCGACTTCAAAAAAGAACACCCAGCCTCCACCACGACCAGGTTGCGGTAATAATGAAGCCGGTGCTATGCCTACGGTAACTGGTGTTTCATGTTCTAATGATAAATCTGCAAAAAGTTCAACTTCATCTTCAACAGCAATGAAAACATTTGTAGGAACAAACAATGACGTTTTGTCTGCTGAGTTGTGGGCCGTGAAGTGCATCATATCACATTATAGTTATACCTGCTGCAAAGATGTTAAAATGTTGTTTTCACGAATGTTTCCAGACAGTTCTATTGCTAAAAACTTCACCTGTGGTGACAGTAAGATATCTTATTTATTGTGTTTTGGACTTAAGCCCTATTTTGAATCCCTATTAAATGACATGCTGCGGGATGAAAAAGACCTATTTACCTTGCTATTTGAGGAATCGCACAATTCTGTCATCAAAAAGAAACAGATATACATGTGAGATATTGGAACAAAGATACAAATACTGTTACTACCCGGTTCTACACTTCAGAATTCATTGGACATGCTAGGGCAACGGATCTTCTCCCTGTTATAATGGAGTCGGTAAGAGCTTTTCCTTTGAATAAAATTTTACAAATTTCTATGGATGGAATTGTTGAATTCTTGCCTGCTGAAGGAGAGAAAATTAGTACTGGCCGATAGGAATTTGAATTGCCTAAACTTTGTTTTTGAAAATTAATGTTTTTCTTCCAAAACCATTGGCTTGTGGCACATCAGTATCTGATGATACAGAGTTAAATGTTCAGCAAGCCCTGTGGCGTATAATTATTAATTATACACACCAGGGGTTGATGAATCGTTCTGACTGGAGGGTTTTACTTTACGGTGTATTAATTAGGGTGGGCAAAAAAGAGATTTCTTCTACCTGCCTGTGACAATAATGAATTATTTTCAATGGAAAATTGTAAATGCTATTAAAAAAAATGTCTTTTTACCAACCCAAATTAAAAGTGGATTGATCCCCTAAAACTCACCAGAAGGCACCATTTGATGCTACAGTAAAAAAAATTTCCAGGGGGTTCTGATTGATCCCTTAAAACTCACCAGAAGGCACCATTTGATGCTACAGTAAAACAAATTTCCGGGGGGAAACCCCCCCCCCCCCCCCCCCCGGACCCCCTTACCTGGCGAGTCCCATCGGCACTCGCGCGCAGATGCCTTCGGCATCTGCGGTTGACACAAAAAGGTCATGGAATTAGGGGGGAAAATGTCATAGAAAGTCATGGATTTTTATTTTAAATATGCTGCAGGGACCATGGGTGACCAATTTCTTGTTTGCCTGTATTTCTAGATCTTAGACAAATATATTTACTTGAATTGCTAACCATTATCAACATGATAATGTCGATAAAACTTTGTGTTGTTTGACAATGATTATGAAGTTCTGTGCTGTAAACACACTGTTGGAAAGTGCTCTCAGAGACTTTTCCAACAGTATATTACTGTTTTTCTCCAGAACCACTAGTCATAATTTTTTGATATATGGTATACAGAATACTTGCAGTGGTGTGATTCAAATTTGTTCAAAAGAAGCCCATTGGTTAATAATTGGGCTCTCTGTGAGAGCCTGAATTTTAACTTTGTGCAATGTGGGAAACAATTGAAAAATCTTCTTCAGATTCCCCCGCCAGACTCTTTTGATTTTTAGCTCAACTTTGGCGAAGCCAAATTTGAGCTTATGCCATGGCCAGTCGTCCATCTGTCCATCTGTCAGTCTGTCCGTCAACAATTTAATATGGCTCGGACTAGAGGCCGTATTTATGAACCGATCTATACGAAACTTCTTGGGTACCTTTGTTATGACCGTGGGACGAGAACAAGTGTTATTGGGTCCGGTCCGAAATTCAAGCTGGCTGCCAGCCGCCAATTTGTACCGACGATGCAGAAATCTGTTTTTTGCACAGAACTTCCATATGAAAGCGCTGATTTGAATAATTTTTTGTATGAATGTTTAGTACCATGGGATACATCACATATAATACGGGTTTTTTTCTCGTACGTAAATTATGCAAATTAGACTAACTTTGAAGTATTTAGTGTTTCTTTCAGCACTGTCAGTGCAAATGCCAATCTGGCTCGGGCTAGAGGCCGCATTTATGAACCGATCTTTATGAAACTTCTTGGGTACCTTTGGTATAACCGTGGGATGAGAAAGAGTGTTTTTGGGTGCGGTCCAAAATTTAAGATGGCCGCTGGGATCCATTTTGTTCAAAATTAGGGGCAATCAGATTTTTGCGCAGAACTTCCACATGAAAGCTCTGATTTGAATAATTTTTTTGTGTGAATGTTTAGTACCATGGGATACATCACATATAATACAGATTTTTTTCTTGTGCAGAAATTATGCAAAATAGATGAACTTTGAATTTTTCTGTGCTACTTACACACAGTAAGTACACATGTCAATACAGCTCGGGCTAGAGGCTGTATTTATCAACTGATCTTCACGAAACTTCTTGGGTACCTCTGCTATCACCTTGGGAAGAGAACAAGTGTTTCTGAGTGTGGTCCGAAATTCAAGATGGCTGCCAGTGGCCATTTTTCATACCGAAATTAGGTCTAGTCAGATTTTTGTACACAACTTCTATACATCTCAGGCTAGAGGCCATATTTATGAACCGATCTTTATGAAACGTCTTGGGTACCTTTGTTATCACCGTGGGATGAGAACGGGTGTTTTTGGGTGTGGTCCAAAATTCAAGATGGCCACCAGCAGCCATTTTGTACCAAAATTAGTGCAATCAGTCTTTTGTACAGAACTTCAGTATGAAAGTTCTGATTTGAATAAATTTTTGTATGAATGTTTAGTAAAATGGAATAATCACATACAGTACGGGTTTTTTTCTCGTGCAGAAATTATGCAAATTAGATGAATTTTGATTTATTTAGTGCTACTTATACACAGTAAGTACACATGTCAATACGGCTCAGGCTAGAGGCTGTATTTATCAACCGATCTTCACGAAACTTCTTGGTTACCTTTGTTATCACCTTGGGACAAGAACGGGTGTTTCTGAGTGTGGTCCAAAATTCAAGATGGCTGCCAGTGGCCATTTTGTCCCGAAATTAGGTTCAATCAGTTTTTTGTCACAACTTCTATACAGCTTGTATTTATGAACTGATCTTCACGAAACTTCTTGGGTACCTTTGTTTTCACCTTGGGACAGGAATGAGTGTGTTTTGGGGTGTCTTTGTTATCACTGTGCTATGAGAACAAATATTTGGGGGTTCAGTCAGACCCACTCTGGGACTCAAAGATTTCTTTTCTAGTTTAGCATCTGACTGTCACCCACCTTTACAATACTTTACCTATACATTTGTTACAGGCTATGGTCAGTATTTATGTACAGGCCGTTACAATACCACCCCAGCTGCCCACCCTGCTATCAATTATATATATAACTTTATCTGCCTCCTCCCCACTTTACATGTATACATGCATATGTCTTGGAAATTCGGAAATTGATTGCCTGTGTCTGGCGGGTAATGGACAATGGGTGACTGTCCTAGACAGTACCTTGCACACAAGGTTGTTATATATATATATGTGCACCCGTTTGGTGTAGTTTGAACAAAAATTGTCATTTTTGACTTTTTAAGCTCTCCAAAGGATTTCTTTCTTGGAGAACCATTAGAAATTGCTCATTTCCAAGGAGGAATTAATTATGGGGAGAAGTACTTGTTTTAGTTTAAGTATACTAACAAGCAAAATGTGGTGTACAGTTTTAATATTCATCCCAACACTCGTAGCCTCAGATTGTAATGAATAAATATATATGGTTATATGTGAAACATATATAATGAAAGACTATTTCATTAAATATATTGACTTGTATCCATGTCTTTGTTGTTGTTTCATTAGTTATAATCTGAGCTTCGATGGCCTATGATTTGACAGTGAATGTCTCAAAATGGAATAAAAATATTCAAATCATTTTCCAGGACTTATTGTCCTAACAGAAGACCTGGAACAAAACTGAATTTCTGAGTTTTTATACGCCCGTTTGAAAAACGGGACGTATTATAGTATGGCGTTGTCCGTCCGTCTGTCTGTCTGTCCATCTGTCTTTTCCGATCGGCTCCAAATGTGGTATGTGGTTTAATCACAACAAAATACAGGTCAAGTTCGAATATGGGGTCGGTCCGAACATTTTTCGCCTGAATTATGGCCCCAGTTGGACTTAGAATTCGTCCAATATTTGGTTTCCGGATGATAACTTTAGTATTTGTTTTCCGATCGGCTCCAAATGTGGTATGTGGTTTAATCACAACAAAATACAGGTCAAGTTCGAATATGGGGTCGGTCCGAACATTTTTCGCCTGAATTATGGCCCCAGTTGGACTTAGAATTCGTCAAATATTTGGTTTCCGGATGATAACTTTAGTATTTGTTTTCCGATCAGCTCCAAATTTGGTATGTGGTTTAATCACAACAAAATACAGGTCAAGTTCGAATATGGGGTCGGTCCGAACATTTTTCGCCTGAATTATGACCCCTGTTGGACTTAGAATTCGTCAAATATTTGGTTTCCGGATGATAACATTAGTATTTGTTTTCCGATCGGCTCCAAATTTGGTATGTGGTTTAATCACAACAAAATACAGGTCATGTTTGAATATGGGGTTGTTCTGAACAATTTTTGCCTGAATTATGGCCCCTGTTGGACTTAGAATTCATCAAATATTTGGTTTCCGGATGATAACTTTAGTATTTGTTTTCCAATCGGCTCCAAACTTGGTATGTGGTTTAATCACAACAAAATACAGGTCAAGTTCGAATATGGGGTCGGTCTGAACAATTTTTGCCTGAGTTATGGCCCCTGTTGGACTTAGAATTCATCAAATATTTGGTTTCCGGATGATAACTTTAGTATTTGTTTTCCGATCGGCTCCAAACTTGGTATGTGGTTTAATCACAACAAAATACAGGTCAAGTTCGAATATGGGGTCGGTCTGAACAATTTTTGCCTGAATTATGGCCCCTGTTGGACTTAGAATTCTTCGTCAAATATTTGGTTTCCGGATGATAACTTTAGTATTTGTTTTTCGATTGGCTTCAAACTTGTTAGTCTTTTTCTCAAATGACTGAAAAATTTAGTCATTTCACAAAATCACTGATTTCAAAGTCTGACCGTAACATATATATATATGCCAGTATAAATTTCTCGCACTCTAAAAAAATTGCAAATGTGTTAAAATGGTACAATTTGAACAGTTCACGGGCGTATGATGCAATGCCCAGCGGTGCTTTTGTTTATATATAGCAGTAAACTTTCCATCGGTCGGTCGGTTGGCCGTCATTGTCAGTCCGTTGCTCATGTAAACATGTGGCGCAAACTACTTCCACAGTTTTAGCCGCATTTCATGAAACTTCACAAAAATGATCAACATGATTAGACTGGCCCCCAGATGAGGTAGGTATCACCGGAAAGTGGAGAAATTCTCATGCTTATTTTCATAAACAGTGGTATACAAGGGACATGAAACACTGAGGTATCTGAGCCAAAACTAACCCAACCCTAGAAAATGGCAATTTGTAAAAAATTTTCATTTTTACATTTTAATGTGTCATTTAGGCATTTGCAACTCTCAGCAACCACAAGAACAATAAAAAAGTAAAATGGAGTAATTATAACTACATTTAAATGGATTAATTTGTATAACTGAAGAAGCCAATTTAAAAAAAAGTATTTTGGTCCAGATACCTCAGTGTGCATGTTGTCATATATAGTTGTTTATGAATAAAACATGGACATTTCTCTCTCCTTTTTCCGGTGATACCTACATGTACCCTCCTCTCTGCAGGCCAGTAAATCAAATATAGTGATTTGAACCAAATCAATGAAGTGGTGTCAACTATAATACCAGCAGAACCAGTGCCGGATTAGAACATCTTGGTATCTCTAAACCATTATTCCATATGGGGCCCTGAATGAATGTCAAGATCAAAACAGCTGTACTGCAAAACACCTTCCACAAACATAATTACAGTATATTAAGGTACCACCAGGGTTATGCCAAGGTTGACCCATCATAGCCAACTATATATTCCATTAGGAATTGTACCAACCGTAACAAGTAAAGAAATTTACCAACAATACCAAGGAATCTTTACAATAAAACTGTACAAATATGGATGTCATATAGGAACCGGAATATGACATCCATATTTAAATGGCGACATAATGACATATGCATGGTAACTGTGAATAATATCAATTTGTGAGTTGCAATACAAGTCACAGATGAAGAAAAGAGAGAGAGAGATTCTGGTTAGCCTGGTTATCAAAGCTTCTTGATGTTTTGATGGTCCCATCATTAGTGGGGCCCTAAGCCATGACTTAATTGCCTTGATGTGTAATCCGGCCCTGAGTAGAACTATGCGATTCCAATGGCATCCACATTTGCATAATTCTACTCAGGGCCGGATTACACATCAAGCCAACTAAGCCATGGCTTGGGGACGTGGTGGCGTTGCGGTAACCAGTTCTCGTCCGATCACTGATGTTAAGCAACGTCAAGTCTGGTTAGTCCTCGATTGGGTGACCGTCTGAGTGATCGATTCGGACTCCCGCGTTGTGTCCTTGAGCAAGGCATTTCACCCCAATTGTCCACATGGGGGCATGACGACGGCATGTCCTAAGGTGTACTGCACGTCGATGGTGTGCATGTCTTCAACCAATCTAACCCTGCCTGTGCTGCAGTGCGGAGTTACGATGTTGGGGAGCTGGCAGATGTTTATCGTTGCTCGGTGGTTTTCTCCGGGTACTCCGGCTTCCTCCACCCATAAAACTGCAACGGTCATGTTTAGACATTGTGCATAAGTATGTGACCTTAAACACCAATAAACAAACAAACAAGCCATGGCTTAGGGCCCCACTAATGATGGGACCCATCAAAACATCAAGAAGCTTTTCTAACCAGGCTAACCAGAATCTCTCTCTCTTTCTCTAAATGAGGAGCAGTGCGTGACAATTTTATTCCTTATCAGATTCATGATGGCCGACTGGTGGCCATATTGGATTTTTTTAGTCCCCTTCCGGCTTCACCAGAGGGGACTATATGTTTGCACTCCATCCATCCGTCAGTCTGTCAGTCTGTCAATCACACTTTAGTTTTCCGGAGTTTTTTTGGAAACGCTTCAACGGAATGATTTCATTTTTGGTAAACTATTATAGAACGATGACTTACAGATCAGGTTTGAGTTTCATGCTGATTGCATTATTCTTGTGTGAGTTTCGGCCCATGGAAATATGGGAAAAAGCACCAAAATATCAGTTTTCCAGAGTTTTTTTGGAAACGCTTCAACGGAATGATTTCATTTTTAGCTCAACTTTGGCAAAGCCAAATTTGTGCTTTGTCATGGCCCGTCGTCTGTCTGTCCGTCCGTCCGTATGTCCGTCTGTCAACAATTGGATACGCCTCGGGCTAGAGGCCATATTTATAAACTGATCTTTACGAAACTTCTTGGGCACCTTTGTTATGACCGTGGGACGAGAACGAGTGTTTTTGGGTGCGGTCCAAAATTCAAGATGGCTGCCAGCCACCATTTTGTACCGACGATGCAGAAATCCATTTTTTGTACAGAACTTCCATATGAAAGCTCTGATTTGAATAATTTTTTGTCTGAATGTTTAGTACCATGGGATACATCACATATAATACAGGTTTCTTTCTCGTGCGTAAATTGTGCAAATTAGACTAATTTTGATGTTTTTTGGTGTTACTTTCAGCACTGTAAGTGCAAATGCCAATACGGCTTGGGCTAGAAGCCGTATTTATGAACCGATCTTTACGAAACTTCTTGGGTACTTTTGGTATCACCGTGGGTCGAGAACGAGTGTTTTTGGGTGCGGTCCGAAATCCAAGATGGCCGATGGCAGCCATTTTGTACAAACTTAGGTGCAATCAGATTTTTGCACAGAACTTCCATATGAAAGTGCTGATTTGAATAATTTTTGTGTGAATGTTTAGTACCATGGGATACATCACATATAATACGGGTTTTTTCTCGTGCAGAAGTTATACAAATTAGATGAACTTTGATTTTTTCAGTGCGACTTACACACAGTAAGTACACATGCCAATACGGCTCGGGCTAGAGTCTGTATTTATGAATTGATCTTCACGAAATGTCTTGGATACCTTTGTTATCACCTTGGGATGAGAACGAGTGTTTTTGGGTGCGGCCTAAAATTCAAGATGGCTGCCAGTGGCCATTTTGTACCGAAATTAGGTCTAATCAGTTTTTAGCTCAACTTGACAAAGTCAAGCTGAGCTATTGCCATCACTTCTTTCTGTCGGCGTACGTACGTATGTACGTACGTACGTACATTAGTATGTTAGTACGTTAGTACGTTAGTACGTATGTTCACAATTTCCTTTGGCACACCTCACAGGTCGCATTTATGATCAGATTACTTTGAAACTTCTTATGCTTGTTTGGGGTGACCTCTAGATGGGAGCTATCGATTTTCTTCAATTTCCGGCAAAAAATGTTGCCGCGGCCAATGTTCTTAGAACTTAGTTTAGTCAGACCACAATATTTCCCTTTGGCCCACCCTACAGGGTACATTTACGATCAGATTGCTTTGAAACCTGGTATGCTTGTTTGGGGAAACCTCTAGATGGGAGCTATCGATTTTCCTCAATTTCTGTCAAAAAATGTTGCCGCGGCCAACGTTCTTAGAACTTAGTTTAGTCAGAAGACTCAATATTTCCCTTTGGCACACCCTACAGGGTACATTTATGATCGGATTGCTTTGAAACCTGGCATGCTTGTTTGGGGTGATCTCTAGATGGGAGCTATCGATTTTCTTCAATTTCTGTCAAAAAATGTTGCCACGGCCAACATTCTTAGAACTTAGTTTAGTCAAACCACAATATTTCCCTTTGGCACAGCCTACAGGGCACATTTATGATTTCATTGCTTTGAAACCTGGTATGCTTATTTAGGGTGACCTCTAGATGGGAGCTATCGATTTTCTTCAATTTTCGGCAAAAAATGTTGCCACGGCCAACGTTCGTAGAACTTAGTTCAGTCAGACCTCAATATTTCCCTTTGGCACACCCTATAGGGCCCATTTATGATCAGATTGCTTTGAAACCTGGTATGCTTGTTTGTGGAGACCTGTAGATGGGAGCTATCGATTTTCTTCAATTTCTGTCAAAAAATGTTGCCGCGGCCAACGTTCTTAGAACTTAGTTTAGTCAGAAGACTCAATATTTCCCTTTGGCACACCCTACAGAGTACATTTATGATCGGATTGCTTTGAAACCTGGCATGCTTGTTGGGGGTGACATCTAGATGGGAGCTATCGATTTTCTTCAATTTCCGTCAAAAAATGTTGCCGCGGCCAATGTTTTTAGAACTCAGTTTAGTCAGACCACAATATTTCCCTTTGGCACACCCTACAGGGCACATTTATGATTTGATTGCTTTGAAACCTGGTATGCTTGTTTGAGGAGACCTCTAGATGGGAGCTATCGATTTTCTTCAATTTCCATCAAAAAATGTTGCCGCGGCCAACGTTCTTAGAACTTGGTTTAGTCAGAAGACTCGATATTTCCCTTTGGCACACCCTACAGGGCACATTTATGATCGGATTGCTTTGAAACCTTTCATGCATGTTTGGGGTGACCTCTAGATGGGAGCTATCGATTTTCTTCAATTTCCATCAAAAAATGTTGCCGCAGCCAACATTCTTAGAACTTAGTTTAGTCAGACCACAATATTTCCCTTTGGCTCACCCTACAGGGCTCATTTATGATTAGATTGCTTTGAAACCTGGTATGCTTAT
Organism: Pictodentalium vernedei; assembly: GCA_031216915.1. NCBI lineage: Eukaryota > Metazoa > Mollusca > Scaphopoda > Dentaliida > Dentaliidae > Pictodentalium > Pictodentalium vernedei. The sequence goes on from CM062295.1 coordinate 420,613,142, forward strand.
TTACGGTGACCTCTAGATGGGAGCTATCGATTTTCTTCCATTTCCGTCAAAAAGTGTTGCCACGGCCAACGTTCTTAGAATTTAGTCTAGTCAGACCACAATATTTCCCTTTTGTACACCCTACAGGGCACATTTTTGATTGGATTGCTTTGAAACCTGGCATGCTTGTTTGGGGAGGCCTCTAGATGGGAGCTATCGATTTTCTTCGGTTTGTGTCAAAAAATGTTGCCACTGGCAAAAAAACTGACATTGGTCCCAATGATCTTCAATTTTGCCATTTCATTTATAACTTACCAAGTTCAAGTTTGTCAAGTTGAGCTACAGTGTCATTGACACTTTCATTTGTACACAACATCTATACAGCTCAGACTAGAGGCCATATTTATGAACCAATCTTTACAAAACTTCTTGGGTACCTTTGTTATCACCGTGGGATGAGAGCGAGTGTTTTTGGGTGTGGTCCGAAATTCAAGATGGCCATCAGCAGCCATTTTGTACCAAAATTAGTGCAATCAGTCTTTTATACAGAACTTCTGTATGAAAGTTCTGATTTGAATAAATTTTTGTATAAATGTTTAGTAACATGGAATACATCGCATATTGTAAGGGGTTTTTTTTCATGCAGAAATTATGCAAATTAGATGAACTTTGATTTTTTCAGTGCTACTTACACAATGTAAGCACACATGTCAATACGGCTCAGCGTAGAGGCTGTATTTATCAACCGATCTTCACAAAACTTCTTGGGTACCTTTGTTATCACCTTGGGACGAGAATGAGTGTTTCTGGGAGCAGTCCAAAATTCAAGATGGCTGCCAGTGGCCATTTTGTACCGAAATTTGGTCCAATCAGTTTTTTGTCACAAGTTCTATACAGCTCGTATATATGAACTGATCTTCACAAAACTTCTTGGGTACCTTTGTTTTCACCTTGGGACAGGAACGAGTGTGTTTTGGGGTGCTATGAAAACAAATATTTTGGGGTTCAGTCAGACCCACTCTGGGACTCATTAAGATTTTTTTCTAGTTTAGCATCTGACTGTCACCCACCTTTACAATACTTTACCTATACATTTGTTACAGGCAACGATCAGTATTTATGTACAGACCATTACAATACTTTATATGTCCCTTTGTTATCAGGTCATTACCTAGATGTTTGACATTGCTGTGTCACATACTATACATGTACATGTCTTTGTCTTGACAAGTTGAGCTACAGTGTCATTGACACTTTCATTTTTGGTAAACTACTATAGAACGATGACTTACAGATCAAGTTAGAGTTTCATGCTGATTGCATTATTCTTGTGTGAGTTATAGCCTTTGGAAATATGGAAAAGCACCAAAATATCAGTTTTCCAGAGTTTTTAGCTCAACTTTGACGAAGTCAAATTTGAGCTATTGTCATGGCCCTTCGTCCGTCCGTCCGTCCGTCCGTCTGTCCGTCCGTCTGTCCGTACGTCAACAATTGGCTATGGCTCGGGCTAGAGGTCGTATTTATGAACCGATCTTTACGAAACTTCTTGTGTACCTTTGTTATGACCCTGGGACGGGAACGAGTGTTTTTAGGTGTGGTCCGAAATTCAAGATGGCTGCCAGTGGCCATTTTGTACCGATGATGCAAAAATCAGTTTTTTGTACAGAACTTCTGTATGAAAGTTCTGATTTGAATAAAGTTTTGTATAAATGTTTAGTACCATGGGATACATCACATATAATACGGGTTTTTTTCTCGTGCGTAAATTATGCAAATTAGACTGACTTTGATTTATTTAGTGTTACTTTCAGAGCTGTAAGTGCCAAGCTGCTATGGCTCGGGCTAGAGGCCGTATTTATGAACCGATCTTTACGAAACTTCTTGGGTACCTTTGTTATGACCGTGGGACGAGAACGAGTGTTTTTGGGTGCGGTCTGAAATTCAAGATGGCTGCCAGCTGCCATTTTGTACCGACGATGCAGAAATCCATATGAAAGCTCTGATTTGAATAATTTTTTGTATGAATGTTTAGTACCATGGGATACATCACATATAATACGGGTTTTTTTCTCGTACGTAAATTGTGCAAATTAGACTAATTTTGATGTTTTTGGGGGTTACTTTCAGCACTGTAAGTGCAAATGCCAATACGGCTCGGGCTAGAGGCCGTATTTATGAACCGATCTTTACGAAACTTCTTGGGTACCTTTGGTATCACCGTGGGACGAGAACGAGTGTTTTGGGGTCCGGTCCGAAATTCAAGATGGCCGATGGCAGCCATTTTGTACAAAATTAGGTGCAATCAGATTTTTGCACAGAACTTCCATATGAAAGCCCTGATTTGAATAATTTTTTTGTGTGAATGTTTAGTACCATGGGATGCATCACATATAATACGGGTTTTTTTCTCGTGCAGAAATTATGCAAATTAGATGAACTTTGATTTTTTCAGTGCGACTTACACACAGTAAGTACACATGTCAATACGGCTCAGACTAGAGTCTGTATTTATGAACTGATCTTCACGAAATGTCTTGGGTACCTTTGTTATCACCTTGGGATGAGAACGAGTGTTTCTGGGTGCGGTCTAAAATTCAAGATGGCTGCTAGTGGCCATTTTGTACCGAAATTAGGTCTAATCAGTTTTTTGTACACAACTTCTATACAGCTCAGACTAGAGGCCATATTTATGAACCAATCTTTATGAAACTTCTTGGGTACCTTTGTTATCACCGTGGGATGAGAGCGAGTGTTTTTGGGTGTGGTCCGAAATTCAAGATGGCCACCAGCAGCCATTTTGTACCAAAATTAGTGCAATCAGTCTTTTGTATAGAACTTCTGTATGAAAGTTCTGATTTTAATAAATTTTTGTATGAATGTTTAGTAACATGGAATACATCACATATTGTAAGGGGTTTTTTTTCGTGCAGAAATTATGCAAATTAGATGAACTTTGATTTATTCAGTGCTACTTACACAATGTAAGCACACATGTCAATACGGCTCAGGGTAGAGGCTGTATTTATGAACCGATCTTCACAAAACTTCTTGGGTACCTTTGTTATCTCCTTGGGATGAGAATGAGTGTTTCTGGGTACGGTCCAAAATTCAAGATGGCTGCCAGTGGCCATTTTGTACCGAAATTAGGTCCAATCAGTTTTTTGTCACAAGTTCTATACAGCTCGTATTTATGAACTGATCTTCACAAAACTTCTTGAGTACTTTTGTTTTCACCTTGGGACAGGAACGAGTGTGTTTTGGGGTGCCTTTGTTATCACTGTGCTATGAGAACAAATATTTTGGGGTTCAGTCAGACCCATTCTGGGACTCAAAGATTTTTTCTAGTTCAGCATCTGACTGTCACCCACCTTTACAATACTTTACCTATACATTTGTTACAGGCAACGGTCAGTATTTATGTACAGACCGTTACAATACTTTATATGTACTTTTGTTATCAGGTCATTACCTAGATGTTTGTCATTGCTGTGTCACATACTATACATGTACATGTCTTTGTCTTGACAAGTTGAGCTACAGTGTCATTGACACTTTCATTTTTGGAAACGCTTCAACGGAATGATTTCATTTTTGGCAAACTACTATAGAACGATGACTTACAGATCAAGTTTGAGTTTCATGCTGATTGCATTATTCTTGTGTGAGTTACGGCTCTTGGAAATATGGAAAAGCACCAAAATATCAGTTTTCTGGAGTTTTTTTGGAAACGCTTCAACGGAATGAGTTCATTTTTGGTAAACTACTATAGAACGATGACTTACAGATCAGGTTTGAGTTTCATGCTGATTGCATTATTCTTGTGTGAGTTACAGCCCTTGGAAGTATGGAAAAGCACCAAAATATCATTTTCCAGAGTTTTATTGGAAACGCTTCAACGGAATGATTTCATTTTTGGCAAACTACTATAGAACGATGACTTACAGATCAAGTTTGAGTTTCATGCTGATTGCATTATTCTTGTGTGAGTTACGGCTCTTGGAAATATGGAAAAGCACCAAAATATCAGTTTTCTGGAGTTTTTTTTGGAAACGCTTCAACGGAATGAGTTCATGTTTGGTAAACTACTATAGAACGATGACTTACAGATCAGGTTTGAGTTTCATGCTGATTGTATTATTCTTGTGTGAGTTATGGCCCTTGGAAATATGAAAAAGCGCCAAAATATCAGTTTTCCGGACTTTTTTTGGAAACGCTTCAACGGAATGATTTCATTTTTGGTAACCTGCTATAGAACGATAACTTACAGATCAAGTTTGAGTTTCATGAAATTTGCCTTATTCTTGTGTAAGTTATTGCCCTTGGAAATATGGAAAAGCGCCAAAATATCAGTATTTTTATACTGTACCAATGACCCAGACATAGCTGGTGCTAACTCTTAAAAATATAGGGCCAAACACAAATTTTGCCCCCCAATCCCCAAAATTTGCATCTAAAACCAAAGAAAACATGTCCTGAATGGCCCTCCATACTTCACCTCTACTGCGCATGCGCAGTGTCAAGGACATCCCGAAATTGGCGCCATTAATCATTCTTTGTTTGGCCCTTCATCAGTTAACATCTGACTGATCTTTGTGCTTGTAAATCTCAGTTTAAATGATGCCAGACACATAAATATCAGAGAAATGGTGATTCTAAGGAGGATATAGAAGGAGGAGAGGAAAAATGAGTGACAGAAAATAATCAGGGCTGTAACTTAAAAATTTTTAATGAAATTATGTTAAGTTACCTATTTTCGAGGCAAGAGCCTGTTGTTGTCATTCTTGTTATCAAGTTACACTGCTTGTTCAGTGTTTTCCTCTCTCCCTTTCCTTTAAGTCCCCCCTAGCTATTCTCCCATGCTTTAGGCATATTTTCTGTAATATTATTACTAAAATTTCTTGGGAGTTTTAGCTGGATAACAGAATGAATTCTGTTCTTTTCCCCATGTTTACGTCTTCACCTATGGGTGGTTAGGCATAGTGTTCTGCATCTACCATCTGATGTTCTGCAGTTTCTTCCCTGGAAGTCTCTGTTTTGCATCAGATAGTGTATTATTGGTAACTGATTTCGGGCCAGGGTTATCAGTGCCTGGAGTCTTGTTTCTGGTGTTTTTACACTTCTTGTTTACATTGACAACAGCCCTCTGTGTGAGGGGGGATTTCTTGAAAATAATATCTTGATGTTAGTTTAATCATTACTAGACACATTATTATTGTTTGTAAGTGTTGCATTAATTTTTTTAAATATTTTTAAAATTTTTGACCTCACTTAGGCTTGGGATCCATTGGGGCTCAACGTTACTTTTCAGAAACTTGGGCTTTTCTGAAAAAATATTTTTTCAAAATTTTTTGATTTCAATTATTTTTTCTATGTTAATGGATCATGTTATTATGTATTTTGATTGTCAGGTGTTGGTGCGAGTACTAGGACTTTGTTTTCCTTTCACATTGAAAGGATATTGTTCAATTGTAATAAGAGGAAATCTTCCTCTGACTTTCATATTCATTGTATAATGTAGTCAGTGTACTTTACCTAACTCCTGTTCCGTATGTGTTAATTTTGTTGACAACACGGGAAACGTGTGTCACGGTATGTTAGAGGGGAAATGGCCATTCCGGTCCTTTCCCCGCAGGGTCACTCTAGTTATCAATCTCTATTTCAGACGATCAAGAACAGGGTGATGTATCCGTGATGTCTTCCAAAAGTGTGCCTCCGTCGTCACAATTAATGAAGAGCTAGCGGAAAAATGCTCATGAAAATACGTCAATTGCCTAAGAGGTCCCTAGTAGGATCGACGGCCTTTGACGTTCGCTAGCTCGCCCGGTGTAGCGTCCATTCATCGAATGGTTCGGCAGCCGGGTTCGTCCGTTGCGGTCCAGAAGGAGTTTTGGGTGATGCGAGCACTATAAATCAACCAAATGCACACCCAGTGATGGCGGATTAGAGGAGAGAACGGAGGAAGCCTTTTAGTACGGTTCCTAGCTCGTCCAGGTCCATCCGGACTGCGAGCGAGAGAGGCCCCTCTCTCGTACAACAACATCTGGCCCCAGATGTTGTGGTACAAAATGTTTAGCATTCGGAGCATACGTCCGCTGCTCGGGACGCTCCGTTAGATAGACAGCCCGGAGAGACTGTCAATAAGGCTTCCTCATCCTCATGGTAGCGCACACGACCGCTCTTGGCTACGTGACCTCGGATATCCAGTCAACTTCGCCAATCAGAGAATCCTCGGCGATCAGGTCACGCCATCCGATAGCCAGGGACACGAGGCCTGGAAACTCCGGACGTCCGCATAAGAAAGTATGCGGGAGTCGACGTACACGGAGCTTCCAACAGCAAAGCATCGTAAGACCGCTACTGCACAGGCCTCGGTGACGGACGTGCTATCCCGAATAGCACAACTTATTGCAGCATCCCAGCAATGACAGAATCTCTGTCGCATCATGTAATATCCGACGACGCTGGGTCGGGACGCTCCGCGGAAGCACAGACGTCCGAAAATTTCATACGGTCCGACGGGACGCCGAAAGGGATTAGGAGGATTTCAAGCTTTCCCTTTCGGAACAACATAAGCTACTGTATATGTCATCCGACTTCATCTTCTAGAGGTTCTTCGTCGGACCAGAATGCTGCGATGCCGGATAAGAAACTGATAGCGTCGGTGGACATAGAATTTTTTGGTTCGGTTCAGGGACATCGTCCCTCAGTTCCGACACAGTCCAATAATGTCTCAGAAACTTTCGATTTATTGAACGAAGCTATATATATTTTTTATATGCTTGCTTTTTACAAGCATGTCTGGTTTCTTGTTCGCAATATTACTGAGATGTCTTTCAAAAGTGTGCCTCTGTCGTCATAGTTAATGACGATCTAGCGGCAATTAGTGCTCATGGAATACGTCAATCGCCTAAGAGGTCCCTAGTAGGATCGACAGAGTTGACATTCGCTAGCTCACCCGGTGTAGCGTCCATTCATCGAATTGTTCGGCAGTCGGGTTCGTCCGTTGCGGTCTAGGAAGGAGATTTGGGTGATGCGAGCACTATAATAGACTTTAGTACACACCCAGTGACGACGGATTAGAGGAGAGATCGGAGGAAGCCTGTTAGTCCGGTTCCTAGCTCGTCCGGTCCGTCCGGGCGGCGAGCGAGAGAGGTCCCTCTCTCGTACAACAACATATGGGACCGGATGTTGTGGTACAGACATTTCGCATTCGGAGCATATGTCCGCCGCTCGGGACGCTCCGTTATATAGACAGTCCGAGTGACTGTCGATAATGCTTCCTCATCCTCACAGCTGCGCACACGACCGCACATTGGCTACGTGACCTCGAGTATCCGGCCAGCTTCGTCATTCAGTGATTCCACAGCGAACAGGTCACGCCATCCGGTAGCCAAGGGACACGAGGCCTGTACACTCCGGTCGCTCGCATAATAGAAGTATGTACGGGGTAACGAACACGGAGCTTCCAGCGGCAAGGCATCGTAAGACCGCTTCTCCACAGGCCTCAGCGACGGACGTGCTATCCAAAATAGCACAGCTTATCGCAGCATCTCAGCAAACGATAGATTCTCGGTCGGATCAGGAATAATCCGACGGCGCTGGGTCGGTGCGCTCCGCTGTTGCATCAGGTACGGACGACCGAACACTTCATAGGGTCCGACAGGATGGCGAAAGGGATTCGGAGGATTTCGAGCTTTCCCTTTCGGAACAACAGAAGCTGCCATACATTTCTTCTGGCATTATCTTCCAGAGGTTGTTCCGTCGGACTACTTTGCTGCGATGCTGGATAAGAGACTAATAGCGTCATTGGACACGGAGTTTTGGATCGGTTCAGGGACATTGTCTCTGAGTTGCCGACGCAGTCCAATAATGTCATTAGAACATTCGAATTATTTAACGACGCTATATATAAGCTTGCTACCAAACATGCTAGTCTAGTTTCTTGTCCGCAATGCTCTATTCTGCCTTTCATCAATTCTAGGAAAATAAATTTTTATTGGCAGAACGGGGCATACCGAGAGTTCCTATGCGTCTAAGACGGCGAGGTTGAACACTGGGAATTATCTTTTTCGCCGTCTATGTCAATTCCAACCACGACGTTGGAAACGACAATGATGTCTAATAGACTTAACTTAGACGCTTTATCATATGTAGACCACCTTACTGAGGCGTTATCATTACGTCTTCAAGAGAAAGAATTCCAGGATATGATCCTCAATGAGATTTCTTTCAGGGGCAGTAGTTTTCCACGTATAACTCCGCCCTTCAGTGGCAACCTGGAGTTGGTTAGACGTGACGCAGCCCTAGCTACATCCACGCGCGTGGATAGTAAGGTGAAGAACTCTCTCAGAGTCGCTTCGGTCTCGGAGAAGCTTCTCTTCGACGGCAACCTTTCAGCAATCTTTGAATTACTCGATATACACGTTCTCTTGTCAATCAAGTGTAACAAGAGATTCAGACATGGGCAAACATTCGGTGGTTGACTCAGAGAGTTCCACTGTAGTTGCCGGATCCGAGTTTTTCGATTATGACGGATGCCAGTCAAACAGGTTGGGACACAATTTTGATCCCAACAGATTCGAAGTGCCAGGGTCTTTGGGTTCCGCAGTTTTTAGGCAAGCACTTAACTTCCAAGAAATGATATTATTTTGGCTTGCGTCATTGGATGAACATTATTCAGAAACGCATGTCCAAATCCTGTCCGATAATACGACACTAGTTGCGTATATCCAGAACCAGGGAGGCACTCATTCGGTTCCGTTATTGATTTTAACGGAAAGAATCCTTCTGTTTGTTATAGAACACCAAGTTCTGTTTCGGTCCGTCATATTCTGGGTCGTCGGATCGTATTAGCAGACTCCCTTTCACGTAAGGGTCGTTTGTTGCCGTCAGAATGGACTCTCAACAAACGGGTATTCAATCAGATTTGCTACCAATGGGAGCGCCCAGTGATAATTTATTTGCAACACAACTCTCCAATCAATTGCAGATGTATGTGTCACCGTGTCCGGATCCCCGAGCATATGTAGTTAATGCTCTATCGATCTAATAGGATGGGATGATAGGATCCTCCAGCGCTGTTGATTCAGCGAGTATTGCTGGGATTATACATTCACAATACAATTCTGTTGGTAGCATCTCTGTCTCCACAGAGACGGTGGATAAATTTACTTAGGTGTCTGCTGTGGGACTTACCGCGGAAACTTCCTCCACGAGAGGATCTTTTTTCGCTGGGGAAATCGTGTCAACTTCATCACAACCCGCAAGGTCTCAACCTTCACGTATTCCGTTGTGCGGTCCTTCTTGCATGGCAATCTTTGTACAGGACGAGCAGTGGACGCGATTTCTAACTGTAGGAGGACCTCCTCTTCGCTATACTATGCGGCTAAAGTGGAGGGTCTTCCGTCTTTGGTGTAGGGATCTTTATGTTGATATTTTTGATCCCTCCATACCAGACATTGCAAACTTTCTAGTATACTTGTTTGGCAAGATCAACTGCAACCAGTTACTTTTAAGGTTATAGGTCTATGTTATCTGATACCTATGCACACCATGATAGTTTACAATTGAGCCTAATGTCTCTTTGTCTAAGTTAGTTTGAAACTTTTCGATATTAGACCTAGAATCCTTAGATTAATTCCTATACGGAATTTAGCTTGGGTTCTTATTAACCAAAGCAGCCATTTGAACCTCTTGAGACAGTAGTTTCAAATTCTGGCCTTTTAAGGCAGCAATTCTCTTAGTCTTCTCTTCTGCTGAAGAGTCAGTGAGCTTCATGCACTATCGGTGGACGATTCTCACTTTCGTAGTATCGGAAACTCTATTACCTTTACTACTAATGTTGTTTTTTTTTTGGTTAATCAGGCTCTTAATAAATATCTGGAACCTATTGTTTTTAAGGTCCTTCCGTCTTCGAACGGGCATAGGCCTTTACTCTGTGTGGATAGACCTTTATGTATTTATTAACAGATCTCAATTTATCAGTAAGGACGTAAAGCTTCTTCTGGCTCTGATGCCTAATAGAAAGGTCATTACGGTCCATTCTATTACTTAATGCATTCAATTAACTATCGGTACTGCTTAGGATAATCTATCCCTAATTCTAAGCAGTCGTTGCTTAAGATTTCGGCTCATGAAGTAAGAGCTCTTCTACATCTTGGGCTTACGTAAATAGTGTTGCTATTATAGATTTAAAGTAGGCTGCATATTGGTCTCAGCCATCCACATTCACAAATTTTTATCTCAGAAATATCGAGTCCATTTCTGGAGGCCTGCATTATTTAGGTCCATTATTGGCTGCTCAGAATGTTGATCACTTAACAATTGCAACTATAGCTATGTAGGCTTTATGTTCCGGCAGTGACTCTGTCCTGCTGCCCTCTTCGCTCTGGGCTATTTGACCCAGGGCAAAAAAAAAGGGGGGGGGAAGGGAGTTCCCTTGGGTCACCTGTTTTTATTATGAAAACAAGGGGATACCTCCTCCGGAGTCAGTAATTCTGAGCTGTTACTGGGATGGTTTTTTAAGTGAAGAGTTATGTTTTAAAATTCATTCATGTCATAGTTTTAAAGTATAGCATTTGAATATGTCACGTGTCAAACGGGCGTTATTATACTGTCCTCGGACACTTTTAAAAGAGTATAAAGAGTCTCAATTCTCTGGACTAACTTTATTTATTGGCTTACTTTAAAAATAATTAGTATAAGAATTATACTGGATATTAATAGAGAATATGGATGTTATGATGCTCAATTATAGAAGGTATTGTGTCTTTCTAATTTATCATAAATAAGAAAGATACATGTGAAGCCTAATTCTCCTTTTCTCCTCCAGGAGATGACTCTATTTTATATAGTTGAACTTATTGGATTTTCCTCTATGTCCTGGGCCCTCCAGCCTTTTTACTATTCAGCTATGTCTGGGTCATTGGTACAGTATAAAAATCTTAAAAAATTTATAGTAATTTATATATTTTTTATACTTACCAATGACCCAGACAGGGATGGCCCTCCCAGGAGTTGGGAACTCATACCTCCCCGCTGAGAACATAGCGCTTACCAGGCACTGATGGTAAGAATGCTTAATGGCGCCAATTTCGGGACGTCCTTGACATTGCGCATGCGCAGTAGAGGTGAAGTATGGAGGGCCATTCAGGACATGTTTTCTTTGGTTTTAGATGCAAATTTTGGGGATTGGGGGGCAAAATTTGTGTTTGGCCCTATATTTTTAAGATGTCTGGGTCATTGGTAAGTATAAAAAATATATAAATTACTATAAATTTTTTAAGTTTCCAGACTTTTTCTGGAAACGCTTCAACGGAATGATTTCATTTTTGGTACCTACTATAGAACGATGACTTACAGATCACGTTTCATTTATACTCTGTCCATCCATCCGTCAGTCTGTCAGTCTGTCAGTCAGTCTGTCGGTCATACTTTAGTTTTCCAGACTTTTCTTGGAAACGCTTCAACGGAATGATTTCATTTTTGGTAACCTACTATAGAACGATGACTTACAGATCAAGTTTCAATTACATTCTGTCCATCCATTCGTCAGTCTGTCAGTCAGTCTGTCAGTCATACTTTAGTTTTCCGGACTTTTTTTGGAAACGCTTTCAACGGAATGATTTCATTTTTGATAACCTACTATAGAACGATGACTTACAGATCAAGTTTTATTTGTACTCTGACCATCCGTCAGTCTGTCAGTCAGTCTGTCAGTCATACTTTAGTTTTCCGGACTTTTTTTGGAAATGCTTCAACCGAATGGCCATATTGGATTTTTTTAGTCCCCTTCCGGCTTCGCCAGAGGGGACTATATGTTTGCACTCCATCCATCCGTCAGTCTGTCAGTCTGTCAATCACACTTTAGTTTTCCGGAGTTTTTTTGGAAACGCTTCAACGGAATGATTTCATTCTTGGTAACCTACTATAGAACGATGACTTGCAGGTCATGTTTGAGTTTCATGCTGATTGCATTATTCTTGTGTGAGTTATGGCCCTTGGAAATATGGAAAAGTGCCAAAATATCAGTTTTCTGGACTTTTTTGGGAAATGCTTCAACGGAATTCATGCTGATCACATCTAGGTTATAACATTTGTATAATTATTAATGCTCATTAGTACGGTAAGGGACATCGTATTGCTTCAGCGATACATGCACTCTTGTTTTGTATGTAAACTTGTGGAGCGAACTACTTTCAGAGTTTTAACCGCATTTTTATGAAACTTCACAAAAATGATCAACATGATGAGGAACAGTGCGTGACATAATTTTTTTCCTGATCAGATTCAAGATGGCTGACTGGTGGCCATATTGGATTTTTTTTGTATGTAAACTTGTGGAGTGAACTACTTCCACAGTTTTAGCCACATTTTCATGAAACTTCACAACTTCACAGAAATTATCAACATGATGAGGGGAAGTGTGTGACATAATTTTTTTCCCGCTCGATTTCAAGATGGCTGACTGGTGGCCATATTGGACTTTTATTTTTACTTATAAAAGAATGCCCCTTTTCAGTCATCACACTAGACAGTATGCCATGGTGGGGGTATAGCGAGCGACAGACCATCTCTAGTTTATTCTGGAACTGTCAACATGTCTTTTGTTGTACATGTATGTGAGAAGAAGTCTTTTGTAACTTTGATGATGCTGCAAAATGACATGCTGAATGAATTTGGCCAGTATCATGACGGAAAGTTTTGATTAATTACTTGTACTCTGCCTTGAATATAATAATTGACACTGACTATAAATGTTCCACTACCGGGGGCTGAAAACCTTCCCTGTCCCATGCAATGAATGGCTAACTATGTTAGATAATCCGTAAGGTGGCCAAATGGTTCCCTTAACAGATTTCTGGAGAATGAACTATGGATTCCCTGACCTAAAACCAGGGGAATCCCAAACAGATTATGCAGAGTTCCAAAATTTCCAGGCCTGGAGCTCAAAAAGCCCCGTTCAGATATAATAGCTGATATTCCTAAGTATATGGATGGTGAGGAAATTCGTGGTTAGGGAGTTAAAGGAGTATCAAAGTTAAAATCCTTGAATTCCATTCTTTAATTATTTAAATATATGATGACTGGATTTATGACACGTTTTTTTTTGTTTGGTCTTGAAAACTGCTTAGAACGCCTTTAAGTAGTGAATTTTAAGGGATGGGTGTTTGCAGGGAATTGGATGACTATGTCAAATTAAAAACCAAATGATGAATATGTTATTGATCCTCCAAGATCATTTTGATACATATTTCGGACACAAAAATGCAATTATTGATTTAGGGGAAAAGTGTGATTTCCATAAAATTTCCCCATAAAAATTAAAGTTTTCACAGTTTCTATAATAGCTCTCTCTCATTTTTGATATTATAAATTGTAAATTTTAGGATAATCCTTTGATTTATTTGTCTGTAGATATAGGTATTAGTCCTTAAAAATTGATTTTTAAATTTTCTTATCTTTTAGTGAACAAGATGTGGATGGCATTGATGTAAATATGGGGTGTCCAAAGGAGTTTTCAGTGCAGGTAAATGCAGTTTTAGAGGATTATTGCCTCTTTAAGTCAGGAGCTTATTTTGTTGTCAAATCAGAAGTGCCACAAGTAGTAGTCATATCAGTAGTGCCAAAAGAGTTCTTTAACCGTTAAAGGCCTAAATTCCCACCACCTCACAGCCTTAAAACGTCCAGTGGCTTAGCAGTGATTTTTAGTCAGGTCTTGGATGCCTTAACAGGCAGCCAAGACTGTAACTAGATAATACTGCCTAGATAAATTGCCTATTGTCAGCATAACCTCCTCATAATGTCATGTTAAGGGCACCTGTTCTGATGTTGTAAAAGTCAGAAATAGGTCTTTAAAGGTTAATGTTTAAAATGGGTTACACATACAAAATAATTATCAATTAAGTAATAGAACAGTTCTAGATTTGTAGACTAGTATAAATGGAGATACTTATCTGATTGTGTGCCACTTCAAATCTGAAAGGAAGTTTCATTCTTTGGATTCCATTTTTAGCTCACCTACTTCTATTAGAAGTGGCGAGCTATTGTCATGACCTTGGGCGTCGACGTCCGGCGTGTCCAATATTGTAAGATTTAATGTTAAGGTTAATATCTCAAAGATCAGTGGGCTCAGGCCTTTGATATTGCATATGTAAGTTGTAGGGGACTATCAGAACAGTATTTAACCCTGATACTACGACTTTTTTCCAAATTTCACCTAAAATTTTCTGCCATAACTTGTAAGAATTTGCATTTAGGTGTTGTAAAAATTTGCGTTTGTGCAGATTGTGCTGCTTTAACTTCTCATTACTGTTGATTTTCATATTTCAATAATAACTGTAGGTATTAACCCTACTGTATGCAGAAATTTAACGGAATTTTTTTTTTTTTCAGTCAAAATTTTCATGTTTTTCTCGGACTTAGTAAATTTTAAGTTGTAAAACTTTGTAAACTTTGTGTTTAGGTGAGTTGTGTTTCTATGTGTCTTTCCAGGCGATTAATATTCTACACTTGGGTTACTGAACTCCATTGCAGTAATATTTAACCCTCATTACATGCATATTTGAGGAATTTGAGGCTGATTTTCTGCCAAAACTTGTTGTAAGAATTAGCTTTTAGGTGTTGTAAGAATTTGCGTTAAAGTCAGCTTTTGTGCAGATTGTGGTGCCTTCACCTCTCATTACTGTTTATTTTCTCATTTCAATAACTACTTTAGGTATTAACCCTACTGTATGCATAAATTTAACTGATTTCTTTTCTTTTTTTCAGTCACAATGTTCACGTTTTTCTCTGACTTACTCAATTTTAAGTTCTAAAAGTTTGTGTTAAGGTGAGTTCTGTTTCTATGTGTCTTTCCAGGCAATTGATATTGTACACATGGGTTACTGAACTACATTGTGGTAACGTTGCGCCCTCATTACATTACATATTTGAGGAATTTGAGGGGGATTTTTGGAATTTATATTCACTTTCTTTAAAAAAAATTTTTTTTTACTTTTTTTTTTATTTAATACTTTCTCATACTTGTTACTAGTAACATTAAGGCTTATTTTAGTTGTTGATGTGATGTATTTTTGTTGGGACTTATAGTCACTTTCTTGAACGAATGTTTTTCCGCAACTCCTCTTTAACCAATGAATGTACTTCAATTATAATTTCAGTGATTCTTCATTACATAATGCCATTTTGCACCTCCTATTTTATTTTTTTTTTGATCTGATGTATTTTTATTTTGTAAAAAATAAATTTATGAAAGCCTTTCCTAATTCTTATTTATGATTTAATATTTGGCCTCACGATTCATATTTTTAATCATAAACATTTCTAAAAGAAAAAAATGCTTTTATATCCAATGATTCTATGTTGAATTGATATATAATAAATGCAGAAATATAGACTTTCCAAAGCCATCACATAAACCACATTAATCATTTGATGCGTAGTTAATGATTTATATTAACTAAATATTAGGCATGTTACATTGGAACGACATTATCAAGCGCGAATGTAGGTGAGCGTTGGGATATAACATCCCTCTTGTTAAACCTTTTTAACCCCCCAACTATATAGTACAACTATGTAGCAATAAGCTAAAGCATTGACTGCTGCAACATATTCATGACTTTTTCTCTAAAACCTCTGAACAGATTTCAGGGAAATATGAGGGAATTGTTTGTTATGACCCAGCATTTTAATTTTATTCAAATTAATTTGCCAGGGAGGGGGTGGATAAATTTTTTTAAAAATCTTCCGATGGATGGAATAAGTTGATATTTGTTATTGGGGTTCATTTGATTTGTACACTAACTAGCCATAGATGCTAAGTCCTTCAACTCCTTACATGCTGGTGGTGGATATTCCTACGCAGGACAGGGTTTCATCTGTCCTTGAAATAAGTGAAATTTGGGCACATTTAATGAAATTTTCTTCTGTAAATTGTAGATTTTTTCACCATTGATTTCTTGAGTTAAATTTGGATGAATGTTTCATCAAATCTAGTCTTGGCAGCTTCACAGATCACTGAAGTTAAGCAGTGTCGAGTGCAGTTAGTAGTTGGATTTTAGCGATTGATTCACACTCCTGCGTTGTGTCCTTGGGTAAGGCACTTAACCCCAATTGCCTACATGGGTGCATGATGACGCTGTGTACCAAGGCGTACTGCACGTTGACTGTGCGCATGTCTTCAACCAATCTAACCCTGCCTGTGCTGCAGCGCAGAGTTCAGAGTTCCGATGTTGGAGAGCTGACAGCTGCTCATCGTTGCTCGGTGCTTCTCTCCGGGTACTCCGGCTTCCTCCACCTGTAAAACTGTCACCGACATGATATGACCCTGGCTGTTAAAATGTCATTAAACCCTAATAAATAAATAAACTTTAGGTTTACGGGGTATCCACTTTAAAACAGGTTCCTCATCCGATTTTTCAACTGACAGACTCTTGAAGCCTGTTCCCTCTTGTTGTGGTAAAAGCAGTGCAAAGTTAACATATTCATTGGCCCAAATCTGGGCCTTTAGCTTTGAAGAGACATAGAAAGTGAGAGGCACAGATGAGGAAATAAAATCATTACCTGTCATAGATGAAGGTTGTGATTCAACATTAGCAGAAAAGGGGTCAAGAGCAATGGGGTGCGTTGAAGGCAAAATATTTACGGCACTGGAAGTGTGAACGTCGGCACCCCCAACTGACTAACGCATTCGAAACTGCATTGGCAATAATATGCTGACTGGATGATGTCCTGATGTCACTGAAAACCCATGGTTGTAACTGCACTGTTACAAGAATATTATTTGAGGGAAAACTAGCAGTAGACTGGTTTTGTTCCTGATCTGAATTACTCGCATTCCCAGTGTGAATGGCAGGTGAAGTACAATGTGGGATAAGAAACTCCTGGGATGAAGAACCCACCTGCATCGTAACAGGATGATCAGTTCCCAAAGAATTTTCAGAGAGACTGTCAGAAGAAATTCCAGATGAAGGCCTATTAGTATGGAAAGCATTTGATGACCTTAATCTACTACTGACAGAACGCAAACTGGCATCAGGCACTGAACAAGTCACATTAAATGATGAACTGGAACTAGTAGTCCGGACTGAGATAGGTACATGTATATTTGAACTGGCAACAAAAATATCAGTTGATGAGGCAACAGATGTTCGATTGACATTGGAAAAGTAACATCCGAAACATTATGAGATGAACTACATGTAACAGTGTGTGGCATACTTAGATTTAATATGGAGGTTATTGGTACAAACTCATAGGTTGTGTCATTAGAAACTGAATTAAAAAATGCTGACCGATGAGTTGCGGTTGGTTGTCTGTGGTTAGTAGCAGGTGCTGTCATTGAAGCAATATTGTTTCTAGTTGTACAACACCATTTGGACTTTAACGGTGTATAAAAATCAGATAAATTGTCACTTAAATCTAACCGCCGTCTTGGCATACTGAAAAGATAGGTGACAAAAGAAATTATAATTCTTGAATGTAAGTATTACAAACAGAATGATGGTCTGCAATAAACACCATGGTGGACCACTAATCAGAGATGGACCACACTCCACTAACAACACTGGAAATAACAATTCAAACAGTGGAAAAGACAACTGGGGACACAACCATAAAAACTTGGTCCTCAAACACAGAGCCGAATGGACATTCCCATTAAAGAAAATTATGCAATTGTAACTAGACCACCCACCCAGGATGCATGCATTACATTCTGCATGGTGTCAGGGCATAGAGAAATGGGAAATAGCCCCATTCAGCCCCATGCAAAAGCAACCACTGGAAGTCTAAATAGAACACACAGACCTGTTACCAATTGTGAAACAATATGGGCAACATAATTCATCACCACAGGTTTGAAATGAGTCCAAGTCCGATTTCCAAATAAACGTCCACTGTGAATTCATGAAACGTAGCATGCAGTATAATGTATAGTAATACAGGTAATTGAAAATATTCAAAACACAAAAATACTGCATTAAGTGACCCAAAAGCAGGGCTGAGTGTGAAAACAGTTAAGATAAATTGTTCAAGTAATAAAGTATTGCTCCCCGAATACTACGGTAGTATTTTGTCAGACCCTGTAGTGTAAAATGAACCCCATCACATAAAAGTTTACAAACGATCGAGTGCAATCTTGAATGTTTCCAAAATTTGAATCGAAATGATGAGGGTGGCAAAACTTCAACCAGAAAACGATTACCAATATCAGTTTTGGAATTGTACTCTGCAACCGATCTGTCTCAATAATAAATGACACTCCTGATAAGTAATATGGGAGCGATTCAGCGCCCCACACTATAGCTAAACATTCCTTTTCAACTATAGAATAGTGTTTCTCTCTTGGGAGGACCTTACATCTTATATAAGCGATCGGAATTTTGCCAGTCCCATTATTTTGACTTAACACAACACCTGTCACTTGGATCAGTTTGTAATGTAAATGAGTTTAGTAAAATCGGCTTTGGCCAAAACAGGAGCTTTAACCATTTCACTTTTCAGTTCTTTGAAAGCACTCACCGCTTCCTCCATCCATTTCACCTTGGATGGTTGCTTGCTTTTTCTTTGTTAGCTCTGTCTGTGGTTCAGCTATTTTAGCAAAGTTCTTAATATACTTTTGGTAATAACCGGTCATTCCGAGATACAAGCGAATGTCTTTCATTATTGGAGTGATGGGAAAACTTTCGCCTTGATCTTCCTAGGGTCGACTCTAACACAACTGTTGCCCACAATGTGTCCCAGAAAACTAATTTTTCTGTTCCCTAGTGCACATTTTGTTGGTCGTACAGTTAAGTTAGTTGAACGTAGTCTTTCTAATGTGATTCTCAAGTGCTGTGGATGGTCTTCCCATGATGAATTGAACACCACAATGTCATCGAAGTAGTTTATGACATTTTTCAGTTTATCCAATAAAGTGTCCATGAGGTGAGTCAACGTCATTGGCGATGTTTCCATACCAAATGGCATCACACTGAACTCATGCAAACCAAAGAGATTAATGAAAGCAGATTTTTCTTTAACCTCTTCTGCCAAGGTTACTAGTAAATAACCCTTTGTCAAGTCTAATGAACTTATATATGATGCACTTGCTAATTTCTCAAACAGTTCATCCATTCGCGGTACAGGGTATGCATCAAAAACAGTCACTTCATTGAACTTTCTATAGTCCACGCATAGACGGGTGTATCCATCAGATTTGGGAACCAGTACAATGAGTGATGCCCGTGGGCTCTTGGATGTTTGAATTTAGCCCTGGCTTAACATGTCATCTACAATACTCTTCACATCAGGTTGTTTAGCATGGGAAATTCTATATGGTTGTGATATAGGTGTCTCTGACACAGTTTTTATACTATGAGTAACAATGTTAGTTAACCCTGGAACTGAAGTCAACACACCTTTATATTCTTCACACAATGTTAGTTTACCCTGGAACTGAAGTCAACACACCTTTATATTCTTCACACAGTGTCTTCATTTGATCTCTCTGGCCTTTTTGTAAATTCTGTCCAATTTTCACATATTTCCAACATTCAACAGAATCAACTGGTAAACAAGAGCTAGCTTCAAAGTCACTAGGCGCGTTGTTAGTTACAAATGTGACACGTCTTTTGTGTTTACAAAGCAAATTAATGTGATAAGTGACAATGCCTCATCTCCCACCAACATTTATCTTATAGTTCTCACCATTCAGTCTCTTGACCACTAGATATGGACCTTTCCACTGTGCTGTGAGTTTACAAGTGTCTGAAGACAACAGAATCAGAACCTCATCTCCTAGACGTAACACACCTTTTGTGGCTTTTTTATCACACCACGCCTTAATTTTAGCTTGTCATGTTTGACAGGTTTTCATGCACAATTTCAGTTACTGTTTCTAGATGCTCTCGAATTTTAGTCGCATGTTCAATTAGTGTTTGACCAGATTCACATTCTCCTGTCATCATTTGAAGTAGAACACTCGTTGGACCTCATACTGGCCAACCATATAAAAGCTCAAATAGAGAAAATTCTGTTTCCTCATGTGCAACTTCTCAATATGCAAACAGTGTCTATGGAAGCAGTTCATCCCATTCTTGCTTATAAACAGCACACAGTTTTTTAAGCATTGATTTGAGTGTTCCATTGAACCACTCAACTCGTCCATTTGCCATTGGATGATATGGAGTTGTTGTTATCCCTTGAACAAC
This sequence comes from Pictodentalium vernedei, assembly GCA_031216915.1. Classification (NCBI taxonomy): domain Eukaryota; kingdom Metazoa; phylum Mollusca; class Scaphopoda; order Dentaliida; family Dentaliidae; genus Pictodentalium; species Pictodentalium vernedei. The sequence goes on from CM062295.1 coordinate 420,633,316, forward strand.
AAATTTCTTATACAACTGTTGTAAGAGTTCACTCGTAAGATTTGTGGCCTGGTCCGTTAAAATTGCAGATGGCACACCAATTCTACTAACAAATCAAACAGTCTGCAATGCGTGAAACTTCAACACTTGGTAACGCATATGCATCTGGGTACCCTGTTGCTTCATCCAAAATTGTCAAAATATATTTATTACGCTTTTTTGTTCAATCCAGTGGACCAACAATATCCATGGATATTTTCAGAAAAGGCTCCTTAATTGTTTGTACAGGAATCAGTTGTGCTTTATCTTGAGTTTTTCGCTTAAACATTTTTTGACACACATCACAAACTTGACAGTATTTTGCAATGACTTTAAACATTCCAGGTCAGTAAAAAGACTGTAAAATCTGTTGTTTCGTTTTCTCACATCCCAAATATCCTGCTAGTGGCCTACCATGTGCCAAATGTATTACATCGTTGTGTAATACCTCTGGTAATACAACCTGCGTACCACTCTTCGCATTTTTGAGAGACTTCTATTGAGTATGTTGTCCCAGTAGAAGGCATTAATCTCATCTTCAGCTTCACCTTCACACTGTCCAGCTTTTTCACAAATTTCTTTCGAGCATGCATCTTCCTTCTGAAGTTTACTCAATGTTTCAGCATTTAGACTTGTCAAAGCCAGAATGCCTTGATCCTCTTGTACCTTCACTAAATCCTTACTGTCTTCTGATATCTCTTCAATCTCAACTTTGTAATCATTTGTATCATCAAGAGATCGACGTTGACCATCACTTCAAGCCATGCTTTCTGTAGCTTCTTTTTCAAGTCTTTGATTCCGTGCTGACTGAGGATGAATAACAGTGAGTGCCTGTACCTTGTTTAGTATATCCATACCAAGCAAACATTCAGCGGCCAGATCAGGTAAAAGTCCAGCTGTCTTTAACCCTTTTTAATATGGTGTATCCAAATTCACGATGCCAAATTTAGCACCAAATGGCTGTCCTATAGCCGTAAAAAATAACTCCATGTATTGTCCTTCAATAATGCAACTATTGTCAACTAAATCTTCCCGAATGAGAATAACATCTGCTCCTGTGTCCTTTACAAAGTTAACCTCCTGGCTGTTGACAGAACCAAGAATATAAATCAGTCTTTGTCCCACAGATGGCTGGACAAAATATGTAGTTTCATTTACAGAACTAGTTTTGTTTTTATTTTTCAATGGCAGTGAACAGCAATATGCCCCTTATCTTTGCACCAAAAACTTTCTATTTCACTCTTAACTTGCTGAAAATTACTTTGTGTTGTTGAAAGTTCGGTTGTTGACTTTTTATGTGTACCCATACAATGTATGGTACACATAATGCCGCCATCTGGGGTGACCATCGGTCGTTCGTCCATCCTTTGTCCATCTGTCTGTCTGTCTGTCCATCCATCCACCTATCCGTCTGTCCATCCGTTCGTCTGTCCGTCCGTCCGTCTGTCCGTCCAGCGTCCGTCCAGCGTCCGTATCCATTTCTTTGGCATTCGATAACTTGAAAAATATTGCTTGGATTGTCAAGTTACTTTATATCTGTGTTCAGGTTACTGATGTGCTGAGCTGTATAGTTTTTGGTGTAAATCGGATAATTTGATCCTGAGATATTAACCCCTTATCCTTCAAATTGAAAATTCCTCCAATCCCTTTGGCATTCGATAACTTGAAAAATATTACTTGGATTGTCAAGTTACTTTATATTTGTGTTCAGGTTACTGATGTGCCAAGCTGTATAGTTTTTGGTGTAAATCTGTTATTTTGATCCTGAGATATTAACCCTTTATCCTTCAAATTGAAAATTCCTCCAATCCCTTTGGCATTCGATAACTTGAAAAAGATTGCTTGGATTGTCAAGTTACTTTATATTTGTGTTCAGGTTACTGATGTACCGAGCTGTATAGTTTTTGGTGTAAATCGGATAATTTAATCCTGAGATATTAACCCTTTATCCTTCAAATTGAAAATTCCTCCAATCCCTTTGGCATTCGATAACTTGAAAAATATTGCTTGGATTGTCAAGTTACTTTATATTTATGTTCAGGTTACTGATGTGCCAAGCTGTATAGTTTTTGGTGTAAATCTGATCATTTAATCCTGAGATATTAACTCTTTATCCTTCAAATTGAAAATTCCTCTAATCCCTTTGTCATTCGATAACTTGAAAAATATTGCTTGGATTGTCTAGTTACTTTATATTTGTGTTCAGGTTGCTGATGTGCCGAGCTGTATAGTTTTTGGTGTAAATCTGATGATTTGATCCCGAGATATTAACCCTTTATCCTTCAAATTGAAAATTCCTCCAATCCCTTTGGTATTCGATAACTTGAAAAATATTACTTGGATTGTCAAGTTACTTAATATTTGTGTTCAGGTTACTGATGTGCCGAGCTGTATAGTTTTTGGTGTAAATCTGTTATTTTAATCCTGAGATATTAACTCTTTATCCTTCAAATTGAAAATTCCTCCAATCCCTTTGGAATTTGATAACTTGAAAAATATTGCTTGGATTGTCAAGTTACTTTATAATTGTGTTCAGGTTACTGATGTGCTGAGCTGTATAGATTTTGGTGTTAATCTGATAATTTGATCCAAAGATATTAACCCTTTATCCTTCAAATTGAAAATTCCTCCAATCCCTTTGGCATTCGATAACTTGAAAAATATTGCTTGGATTGTCAAGTTACTTTATATTTGTGTTCAGGTTACTGATGTGCCGAGCTGTATAGTTTTTTTTATGTAAATCTGATAATTTAATCCTGAGATATTAACCCTTTACCCTTCAAATTGAAAATTCCTCTAATCCCTTTGGCATTCGATAACTTAAAAAATATTGCTTGGATTGTCAAGTTACTTTATATTTGTGTTCAGGTTACTGATGTACCGAGCTGTATAGTTTTTGGTGTAAATCTGTTATTTTAATCCTGAGATATTAACTCTTTATCCTTCAAATTGAAAATTCCTCCAATCCCTTTGGAATTTGATAACTTGAAAAATATTGCTTGGATTGTCAAGTTACTTTATAATTGTGTTCAGGTTACTGATGTGCTGAGCTGTATAGTTTTTGGTGTTAATCTGATAATTTGATCCAGAGATATTAACCCTTTATCCTTCAAATTGAAAATTCCTCCAATCCCTTTGGCATGAGATAACTCAAAAAATATCAATCCGATTGTCATGTTACTTTATATATTTATTCAGGTTACTGATGTGCTGCGCTGTATAGTTTTTTTTATGTAAATCTGATAATTTGATCCGGAGATATTAACCCTTTATCCATCAAATTAGACACTCCTCCAATCCATTTCTATATGTACCCATGCCTTGTATGGTGTACATAATGTCAGCATCCGTGGTGGCCCTCCGTCATACAGCTTTCTACTAGTTGCGCATATGGGTACACATCTGACGATTTCATCGGCCTATTTTTTGAAAATGTTTCTTGTTTGGTTTAAATGTAATATATGGCATTATATAATCCTCAGCTGCTTCCACAACTGACTCTCCCTTGTTTCTCCTAACCCACTATGCTTGATGTGCTGGCAATGCATGTGGAAATAATTCATCAGAATATACTTCCAGAATATTTCCTTCAACAGATCTTCTCAAATATAAATTGATTCTTGATTTCAGTCCTCTATATGTTTCATTGTTCTGTCTTTGTAGAGACAAAAGTATTTTAAAATAATTTGCAGGCTTCTTACCAGATCTGTCGATCAAAGCTTTCTGAAGCTTGGTGAAACTTGCTGATGAACTTTGAATAATGTCTTTAGCCTCACCCTTAAATAATGTTCTTAGCTGTAAGATTTTCACATCATCTGTCCAGCTCATCTGTTCTGCAACAGATTCAAATTCAGACAAATAACTTAAAATATCACCAGTTGATTGATCAAATTGTTGAATTTTTAATTTTATTGGCACTGAGTATTGGCTTTCGACGCTGTTGTTGTTGTCATGCTTAACAGTTCTATCTCTCGCTCTTTCATTTTAACTTGGTGCTCCATTTCTTTGATTCTCAGTTCATTTGCCAGTTTCAGTTTCTGCATTTCGATTTCAGTTTCTGAATCTCTTTTCATTGCTCTTTTCTTTTTTGGTTCTTCTTTCTCTATCTGTACAGCTCTGTCAGTTTCCGACTGTTAAAATCGTCCTTTGATGTTCCTTGCACAACTATCCTTTCTTGTGTCTTTCATTTTATTTCTGTAATTTCTTATCAACCTACCTTACAATTGTTTACTACAGGCTTGCACTACAGTGGAAGACCCTAACTCAGAAAATATACTCTCTATTTTGATCTTTCCCAAGCTATTTGGGAAAGAAAAGTGGTGCAAAAGCACCAAGAAAAAATAAACCAAAACTGGGTCGAGCGCCATCGGAGCACACCCAGTAGGGGACACTCTGCTCTTAGTACAACACCACGATTTCCAGAACCAGTGCACAAGCAGTAACTAATGAATCATTCTTTTTCATCCGCCAATGTAGTCGGACGTCCATTTGCAATTGAGAAACAGTGATAATTCAACTCGTTGATGATGGTTACCTGTGACTGGAATTATGGATCTGAGGATCGTATAATAACAGGACTGTGTTTTATATATTCTTGTTATTATTTTCAACTACACTTTCATTGTATTTTATATATTTTCCGTGTCGCGTGCGACTTTCACGTACCGTGCAGTTCGGACATAATATTTTTCGGTTGAGAAATTTATTATTATTATTGGAGTTAGGTGTCAATAGGGGGCTGTATGGACAGGATTTCTCCTCTTTGTTGAGGGCAGAATTTCTGTTTTTTGGGTCCCTGTTGGCCGTCTGAGTTAAGTGGCCGTTCCTCCTGGCCCCGAGGGGGGAGGGAGGGGAAACGCTTTCGTTCGCGGCCTCCCGACATGACCACGTCTGGTGAGAGTTATACCCCCTCCTTGGGGGATGTGCAGTCTTTAACCGTGGTGGGTACTGCCGAAGCTGTTGAGTTGTCTGGTGAAGACGTGCCTGGTTCCGGGACTATGGTCCCTCTCCAATCAACATCTGAGGCTGTCACTAGGGTTGTGACGCCTCCTTTGGAGGCTGAGCTCGGTTGCTCTCTCCCCTTTTCCACCAGCTTCAACAGCTCACGTCGTATCTGCTGCTACTGCTGTTCCATCTGCAACGTCTTCGGTCACCGTTTCAGCCGGCCTCGGCTTGTCCTTGCAGGGGTCTGCAGAGATGTCTGGTAATGTGTTGTGGGGTATCGGCCTCAGCCTTCCCTGACTTCAACTCTGCGAAGTCGGAAGGGGCTGCCATCCAAACCCTTTGCTGTGGCCTCTCAGCTGTCAAGCACAACAGTTTTATCCCTGCAGAGGTCTGCAGAGATGTCTGATAGTGTGGACGTGGAATATCGGCCTCAGCCTTCCCTGACTTCAACGCGAAGGCGGAAGTGGCTGCCGGCCGAACCCTCTACTGTGGTCTCTCCGCTGTCGAGCACTGCAGTTCTTTCCTTGGATTCGGATGTTCATGGTGGGGCCACTATGAACTCTGTGACGTTTCCGTCCATGCACTCTGGTCACATGGCCAGTTTTGCGGGACCAACGTCTTTTGTGCAGCCTTCTGTCCCTCAGAGGTCAGCGGTGACTCTCCTGAGTTTTCGCTCTGTAGATCCTTGGGGGGTATGTCATACCCATATACACATCTGCCTTCAGATGTTTAGGCTGCCGCCTGTCGCCATGCTTCGGGTGTATTTGAGGATCGTGACCCTCCGCTGGTTGAAAGGGTCAGGAGTGAAGCCACTTTGCCAGTTTGTTCCCACTTCGAACCGGCCGACACAGGCAGTGAGCTTAGGGAGGCCCTCTACTTGGTCACTCAGGTTCTGTCCAACAGCCTTCCCATTGCTTCCAGTGAGGCTACAAGTGGTTTCCAGGCACCCCCTGTGGTGCCGTCTCCCGGGATTGAAAACATTTCTGCTTTCTGATCCCCCTGGTGTGCCTACACCATGGGAGGCATCGGCTGGTTTGCCCTTGATGGGCTATGTGTCTTCCAACTCTGGGGATGAGTCCGACATACCTGACGTCGAGAGCCAGCAGTCTTCTGACTTGGGGGCAGCTCTTGACTTTGTGTTTGGGTTCCTTCCAGATCTCAAACCGTCAAACCAGACGACAGTGTCAGCCTTGCCGCGATCATCGGTCATGCGCCTACAACCTGTGGAGCAACCCACTTCTGGGCGCATTCGACCGTGCCATTCGGTACAGGTGGTTGATGCGTTTACAGCTTAGGACTCTGAGCTGAGTTCCAAGTCTATGAAGACGTCGTTCTTCACCAGGGTTGACACTTTTTTGCCTTCGGCGCGTTATCATTCCTACAATTCTGCCAATCCATCAGTCTGCCAGACTTTGACGGTCTTGGATCAGGACTCCAACTTCCTCGGGCTTTCCAAGCCCAAGTCGGCCGTTATTCCTATGGCGACTCTGGAGTCCGTGTTCGGCTTATCGAGAGAGATGCTGGGCATGCTTTCTCTCTCAGATCACGTCGTCTCTGCTTTAGATGTTTATCTGCCCCCAGATAAGTTTGACGATGTACAGGCTCCTTTGCGTGTGCTGTCCAAGACACTCATGCATCTTACTCAAACGCATGCCTGTAACATGCTGGGCTGGACACAAGCCATAGCCTTCCTGAGGGGCAGCGCGCTGCTCTTCGATCTGCTTCTTTGGCAAGTCCGCAACTGTTCCATGGTTCCATGGTGATGGTCCGGGATGACGTTCCTACGTCATTCCAAAGATTAGCTGCTGCTTCGTCAGCTTGATCAGCCTTCTGTTGGAGGCAGGGGCCGCCCAAAGCTTAACAAGCAGCCTTCTGCTTCCGCTGCGAAGCAAATGGCTGCTCCTCCTGCCACCGCTTCTACTTCTTACTCATGGGGTAAGGGTAAGTGTCGGCAGGCTAGAGGGAGGACTCAGGATTTTCTTCATATAGCAGAGGAGGTGGTTTCTCCTCTCGTGGGCCTCACCGGGGCTCGAAATGAAGGTCCTTGCCTCGATTCGTCCCAGGTTGGAGGAAGGATATCAAGAGTTCGCAGACCATTGGGCCACCATCACATCCGATCCTTGGGTGTTAGATGTTGATCGGTCCGGGCTGCATATATCCTTCCGGAGGGACCCACTCTGTCAACAGTGCCTCTTCCAACTCCAGTTCCTTCAGACGTTTCACGTCGGGAGCTTTTGACCACAGAGATAGACAATCTCCTGTCAAAGTGGGCGATCGAGGTCGTCAAGAACATTCAGTCAATGGGATTTTATTCTCGCCTGTTCTTGGTGCCGAAGAAGGACGGCCGACTCTGACTGGTTGTCAGTTTGAGTATCCTGGACCAGTCTTTCATTGCTCCCAAGTTTTGCATGGAGACTTTAAGGTCACCAGGGAGATTTCGCTTCCAGCATCAACCTGCAAGACGCTTACTTTCACGTCCCGATTCATCGGACATCGCGAAAGTATCTCAGGTTCGCTTTTCTGGGGCGAGTTTACCAGTTCAAGGCTATGCCTTTCGGCCTCAATCTGGCCTCAATCTGGCTCCTTGGGCCTTCACCTGACTGATGTCACATGTGATAGCCTTCCATCGCACACAGTCCAGGGTGACTACTTTGGCATATCTAGACGATATCCTCCAGAGGCATTCCAATGCTGCCTTGCTGGAGTCAGATGTCGACACTCTGTTGAGCCTGCTCACGACGCTAGGGTTCAGAGTCAATGAGGTGAAGTCGGACCTGGTCCCTTCTCAGTCGTTTTGTCATCTGGCGTGGACTTCCGTACTCAGTTCAATACGGTAGTGGTTCCCCAGGCAGCTTTTGCCCTGACTCTGTCTCCAGCTGGTCGGTCTCGGCGGTTCGGTGACGGATCTCATTCCTCTAGGTCGGCTGCATGTCGGACCTCTTCAACATTTTCTGCTCAGTCATTGGAGGCCGGATGTCGATCCTCTGGATCTGGTGCTTCAGTTACCAGAATCTCTTCATCCTCACCTTCTCCCCTGGACGGACGTTCAGTGGATTATGCATGGGATTCCGTTGGACTTACCCACGTCCGATTGTGTTCTGACAGCAGACGCCAGCGATCTCGGATGAGGTGCGGCATTGGATCCTCTAGGTCTTCACATCAACCAGAAGGAGCTTCTTGCTCTTCTGAGTTTCCGTCAGTGGATCCCCCACCTTTCGAATCGCCAGGTCCTTATGTTGTCCAACAATTCGGCAGTGGTTGCTTACATTCAGAGCCAGGGCGGCACGCACTCGGTTCCCATGTACGAATTGGCTCGGGATCTTTTACTGCTCACTCAGGATGTCAACGCTGGGGTGGTGGTTCGTCACATTCTCGGTCATCTGAACGTCTTAGCTGACTCCCTGTCCTGATGGGGCAGGGTCATTTCCACCAAGTGGATGCTCACACTGCGGTGTTCCAGTCGCTTTGCGATCTCTGGGGTCGTCCCCACATCGTTCTCTTTGTGACTCATTGGAACCATCAGGTGGACACTTTCCTGTCCCTGTGTCCCGATCCTCTGGCTTTTGCCATGGACGCTCTGTCACTCGATTGGAATGGCCTGGTCGGCTACGCATTCCCGCCGGTTCCGATTCTGCCTCAGGTTCTAGCCAAGATACGAACCTGCAGTTCTTGAATCATTCTGATTGTTCCCCTGTCGCTTCAGTGGGTGTGAATCAATCCACTCTCTGTTGGCGGCGGTTCCGGCACGTCTCCCTCTACGTTGCGACCTTCTTTGCCAAGGTCACCCGAGGAGGTTTCACATTGACTTGACTTCATTGTGCCTTCACGCATATCTTTTGTTAGGTCCTGTCTCCTCCGTAGAGGTTTTTTTTGCGACAAGCAGTGGAGTGCATTTCTTCTTCACGGAGGCACTCCACTGGTTTAGCCTATGCGGCTAAGTGGAAAGTCTTCTGTCGATGGTGTGCCGTTCACTCTGTTGATTATGCCAATCCTTCGATAACACAGATTGCGGAGTTTGATTCTCGGGGTCTCCAGAGTGTTACCATAAAAGGGTACAGGTCCATATTTCGGAGACCTTTTCGTGGGACAAAGTCGTATCGGCACTAATCCATACCTTTTCCAAGTTTGTTCGGCACTTTTCATTGAAAAGGCCTAGACTTTGCAGCTTACCCCAAGATGGAATCTTTCTTGGGTGCTGCTTTGCTTGGGGGGAGGTGGAGGGGGGTGCCGTTCGAACCTGGTTATGCGTTTTCTCACATACAAGACGGCTTTTCTGATGGCTTTTACCTCAGCTGGACGGGTTAGTGAGCTTCACGCCCTCTCAGTTGACCCGGCCTTTTTCAGGAGCTCTCCCAACAGTGTTACGTTTACCACTGATTGTTCCTTTCTGGCCAAGAATCAGAAACTACTCCACCTCCTATCTGTATCAGGGCTCTTCCTTCTGTTGAGGGTAACCGCTCTTTGCTCTGTCCTGTTCGTGCAATTCGCATTTATCTCAATCAGACGCAGTTCATTAGGAAAGGCAGGAAACAATTTTTTTTCTGTCTCTTATTCCTGGTCGACAAAAGATCTCTCCTCAATCCATTTCTCGATGGATTTGTCTTGCTATTTGCTTGGCTTATGCTCGTCTAGCGACTGCCGATTGTATTACTGATCATATTTCTGCCCACGAGGTGCGTGCATTGTCTACCTCTTGGGCTTAATCTAACTCTGTCATGTCGTAGGATGTTATGCAGGCAGCCTACTGGAGAAATGCTTCTACTTTCTCCACCTTCTATCTGCGTCAGTTGCAGGAGCAGTCTTGAGGACCTTTTTGCTTCGGGGCCTCTTTCTTCTGTTCAGGCTGTTGTTTGCCCTAGCCATTAGGCTAATCGCAAGGTCAGTTCCAGCTCTGTGCTGTTACTGCCCTTTTATGTCTGTGCGTCGCACAGAACGGTACGCTTCATCTCTCATTGTCTTACTAATGTTTGTGAGGTTATGGTTTGATAGGCCTAGGGACCTATTCCTCTATCCACGGTTCCAGTGCAATTGGGTTATGTGGGGGTTGGTTATGTGATTCCCTCCATCCTATTGTCTATTCAGCCTTTAGTAAACAGTTGTAAGGTAGGTTGACAAGAAATTTAAATTTTATAGTAAATTTCCTTTCTTTTTATACCTACCACAATTGTTTGCATGGAGGCCCTCCAGTCTTCTTATTCAGGTAAGAATCCTTCCTCCCCGCTGATCACATAACTCCAATGTTAGCGGACTCAAAGAATGATTCATTGTGCACTGGTTCTGGAAGTCGTGGAGTTGTAGTAAGAGAAGAGCATCCCCTACTGGTTGAGCACCGATGGTGCTCGACCCAGTTTTGGCTTATTTTTTCTTGGTGCTTTTGCACTACTTTTCTTTCCCAAATAGCTTGTGAAAGATCAAAATAGAGAGTATATTTTTTGAGTTAGGGTCTTCCACTGTAGTGCAAGCCTGTAGTAAACAATTGTGGTAGGTATAATAAGAAAGGAAATTAACTATAAAATTTATATTTCTGTATACTTAGCATGTAACAGGCTCATTCACTTATAATATCAAACAAGTAAACATGTACGATACAGTTCACAATATAGTTCACAATACCTTCAGCATTTTTTTATCACACAATTCAGCATGTATGATATAGTTCACAGTACCCATCAGCATGTACAGTTCGGCTGTTATTTCTTCAGTTTTATCTGCAGAACTTGAATCTTCACCTCTGCCACCACTCGATTATGTTACCGTCTCATGGGTCTAGGGTTAACAACAAGTTGCAACCCATTAAACATGTTAGGCACTGGTGCAGTATAATAGCTCTTTATATAATGAAAGTATTCAGCTCTTCCCACCAGACAATAACATTTGAATTACTGTCTAACAGCCACCAATTTAAATTTTCATCCACAACATTTGAAAGTTTTCACACACTCTGGCAAGTCAGAAAACTGTCTATATGTTACTATGTTCTCTCACTTTCTGCATGCTGTGCCTTTTTAGTGGACCAGGATTGAAGGGCATATGGTGACATTCCAATCTGCGAGAATGACAAATATTTCTGCCCAGTTATCAGAGAGTTCTATCTTCAAGTTAACACTTTAAATGTTCTATAGTCACACTGCCTTATACTGTAACACACTTCATCAGGTTAATCTTCTGGTCAACCCTGCAGCCTTAGTCTTAACACTTTTGAAAGAACTGGATTGTGCAACATGCTTTTCTGAATGTGTTCACTGGTTACGGGAAGATCATCAATAAATGAAAAACTGAACACATCTAATTCTGTAATATCATCCTCTGTATCTAAGTCATATGGTAATCTTGATAATGCATCTGCATTAGCATGATCTGCAGATTTACGATACCTAATATCATGTGTAGGCCGATAAAATAGTTGCCCATCTTTGAAGTGTGCTGCTGCAGCTAAAGTAGGAATATCTGTATTTTTATACTGTACCAATGACCCAGACATAGCTGGTGCTAACTCTTAAAAATCTAGGGCCAAACACAAATTTTGCCCCCCAATCCCCAAAATTTGCATCTAAAACCAAAGAAATCATGTCTTGAATGGCCCTCCATACTTTGCCTCTACTGCGCATGCGCAGTGTCAAGGAGGTCCCGAAATTGGCGACAATTATCATTCTTTGTTTGGCCCTTCATCAGTTCACATCTGACTGATCTTTGTGCTTGTAAATCTCAGTTTAAATGATGCCAGACACATAAATATTAGAGAAATGGTGGATCTAAAGAGGAAATAGAAGGAGGAGATGAAAAATGAGTGACAGAAAATAATCAGTGCTGTAACTTAAAATTTTTTTATGAAATTATGTTAAGTTACCTATTTTCGAGGCATGGGCCTGTTGTTGTCATTCTTGCTATAAAGTTACACTGCTTGTTCAGTGTTTCCTCTCTCCCTTTCCTTCAAGTCCCCCCTTGCTATTCTCCCATGCTTTTGGCATATTTTCTGTAATATTATTACTAAAATTTCTTGGGAGTTTTAGCTGGGTAACAGAATGAATTCTGTTCTTTTCCCCATGTTTACGTCCTCACCCATGGGTGTTTAGGTGTAGTGTTCTGCATCTACCATCTGATGTTCTGCAGTTTCTTCTCCGGAAGTCTCTGTTTTGCATCAGATAGTATATTATTGGTAACTGATTTCGGGCCATGGTTATCAGTGCCTGGAGTCATGTTTCTGGTGTTTATACACTTCTTGTTTACATTGACAACAGTCTCTGTGGAGGGGGATTTCTTGTCTTTGTGTTAGTTTAATCATAACAAGATACATTATTATTATTCGTAAGTGTTGCATTAATATTTTAAAATATTTTTAAAATTTTTGTCCACACTTAGGCTTCGGATCCATTGGGGCTCAACATTACTTTTCAGAAACTTGGGCTTTTCTGAAAAAATATTTTTTCAAAAAATTTATTTGATTTCAATTATTTTTTTCTATGTTAATGGATCATGTTATTATGTATCTTTGTTTTCAGGGGTTGGTGCGAGTACTAGGACTTTTTGTATTCTTTTCACAATGAAAGGATATTGTTCAAATTGTAATAAGAGGAAATCTTCCTCTGACTTTCATAATCATTGTATTAATTGTAGTCAGTGTACTCGCACTAACTCCTGTTCAGTATGTGTCAATTGGATGACAAACATGGGAAGCGTGTGTCACGGTATGTTGTTAGCGGGGAAATGGCCATGCCGGTCTTTTCTCCGCAGGGTCACTCTAGTTTATCAATCTCTATTTCAGAGGAACAAGAACAGGGTGATGTTTCCGTGATGTCTTCCAAAAGTGTGCCTCCGTCGTCACAATTAAATGAAGAGCTAGCGGCAAAGTGCTCATGGGAATACGTCAATTGCCTAAGAGGTCACTAGTAGGATCGACGGCGTTTACGTCCGCTCGCTCGCCCGGTGTAGCGTCCATTCATCGATTGGTTCGGCAGCTGGGTTCGTCCGTTGCGGTCCAGGAAGGAGTTTTGGGTGATGCGAGCACTATAAATCAACAAAGTGCACACCCAGTGACGGCGGATCAGAGGAGAGAACGGAGGAAGCCTATTAGTCCGGTTCCTAGCTCGTCCAGGTCCATCCGGGCTGCGAGCGAGAGAGGTCCCTCTCTCGTACAACAACATCTGGGACCAGATGTTGTGGTACAAAACGTTTCGCATTCGGAGCATACGTCCGCCGCTCGGGACGCTCCGTTATATAGACAGTCCAGAGAGACTGTCGATAAGGCTTCCTCATCCTCACGGCAGCGCACACGACCGCACCTTGGCTACTTGACCACGGATATCCAGCCAGCTTCGCCAATCAGAGAATCCATGGCGACCAGGTCACGCCATCTGGTAGCCAGGGACACGAGGCCTGTAGACTCCGGACGTTCGCATAAGAGAAGTATGCAGGAGTCAACATACACGGAGCTTCCAGCGGCAAAGCAACGTAAGACCGCTACTCCACAGGCCTCAGTGACGGACGTGCTATCCCAAATAGCACAACTTATCGCAGCATCCCAGCAACGACAGAATCTCTGTCGGATCAGGTAATATCCGACGACGCTGGGTCGGTACGCTCCGCTGAAGCATCAGGTACGGACGACCGAAAACTTTATAGGGTCCGACAGGATGGCGAAGGGGATTCAGAGGATTTCGAGCTTTCCCTTTCGGAACAACATAAGCTGCCGTACATTTCATCCGGCATTATCTTCCAGAGGTTGTTTCGTCGGACCAGAATGCTGCTATGCCGGATAAGAGACTGATAGCGTCTTTGGACACAAGAATTTTTTTTTGATCGGTTCAGGGACATCATCCCTGAGTTTCCGACACAGTCCAATAATGTCACAGGAACATTAGAATTATTGATCGACGCTATATATATGCTTGCTACTGAACAAGCAAGTCTGGTTTCTTGTTCGCAAAAGTTTCCGTGATGTCTTCCAAAAGTGTGCCTCCATCGTCATAGTTAAATGAAGAGCTAGCGGCAATAAGTGCTCATGGAAATATGTCAATTGCCTAAGAGGTCCCTAGAAGGATCGACGGCGTTGACATCCGCTAGATCGCCCGGTGTAGCGTCCATTCATCGAATGGTTCGGTGGCCGGGTTCGTCCGTTGCGGTCCAGGAAGGAGATTTGGGTGATGCGAGCACTATAATAAGACAAAAGTGCACACCCAGTGACGACGGATCAGAGGAGAGATCGGAGGAAGCCTATTAGTCCGGTTCCTAGCTCGTCCAGGTCCATCCGGGCTGCGTGCGAGAGAGGTCCCTCTCTCGTACAACAACATCTTTGACCAGATGTTGTGGTACAAAACGTTTCGCATTCGGAGCATATGTCCACCGCTCGGGACGCTCCGTTATATAGACAGTCCGGAGAAACTGTTGATAAGGGTTCCTCATCCTCACGGCAGTGCACACGACCGCACCTTGGCTATGTGACCACGGATATCCAGCCAGCTTCGCCAATCAGAGAATCCACGGCGACCAGGTCACACCATCCAGTAGCCAGGGACACGAGGCCTGTAGACTCCGGAAGTTCGCATAAGAGAAGTATGCAAGAGTCAACGTACACGGAGCTTCCAGTGGCAAAGCAACGTAAGACCGCTACTCTACAGGCCTCAGTGACGGACGTGCTATCCCAAATAGCACAACTTATCGCAGCATCCCAGCAAACGACAGAATCTCTGTCGGATCAGGAATAATCCGACGACGCTGGGTCGGTACGCTCCGCTGAAGCATCAGGTACGGACGACCGAGAGCTTCATAGGGTCCGACAGGATGGCGAAAGGGATTCGGAGGATTTCGAGCTTTCCCTTTCGGAACAACATAAGCTGCCGTAGATTGAGTCAGTGAGCTTCATGCACTCTTGGTGGATGATTCTCACTATCGTAGTGTCGGGAACACTATTACCTTTACTACTAATATTGGATTTTTGGCTAAGAATCAGGCTCCTAATAATATCCGGAACTTATTGTTATTAAGGCCCTTCCGTCTTCAGATGGGCATAGGCCTTTACTCTGTCCAGTTAGAGCTTTACGTATTTATAATCAAAGATCTCAGTTTATCAGAAAGGGACGAAAACACTTCTTTCTGTCTCTGATGCCTAATAGAAAGGACGTTACGGTCCATTCTATTGCTAGATGGATTCAATTAACTATCCGTACTGCTTATGATAATCTATCTTCAACTCAGCAGTCTGTGCTTAAGATTTCGGCTCATGAAGTAACAGCTCTTTCTACATCTTAGGCTTACGAAAATAGTGTTGCTATTACAGATTTAATGAAGGCTGCATATTGGTCTCAGCCATCCACATTCACGAATTTTTATCTCAGAAATATTGAGTCCATTTCTGGAGACCTGCATTGTTTAGGTCCGTTATCTGTTACTCAGAATGTCGTTCTCTAAACAGTTGCAATTATAGTTAATCAGGCTTTCTGTTCAGGCAGTGACTCCGTCCTGCTGCCCTCTTCGCTCTGGGCTATTTGACCCAGGGCAATGGGAAGGGGGGGAGGGGGGGAGGGTGTTCCCTTCGGTCACCTGATTTATAGTGAAAAGCAAGGGGATACCTCCTCCAGAGTCAGTAATTCTGAGTTGTTACCAGGATGGTTTTAAAGTGTAAAGTTAATGTTTAAAAATTCATTCATGTCATATTTTTAAAGATAGCTCGGTGTGAAGCATTTGTATATGTCATGTGTCAAACGGGCGTTAATATACAATCTTCGGACTCTTTTAAAAGAGTATAAAGAGTCTCAATTCTCTGGACTATCTTTATTTATTGGCTTACTTTAAAATAATTAGTATAAAGGATATACTGGATGTTAATAGAGAACATGAATGTTATTATGCTCAATTATGGAGGGTGTTGTGTCTTTCTAATTTATCATAAAATAAGAAAGATACATGTAAAGCCTAATGCTCCTTTTCTCCTCGAGGGGATGACTCTATTTTATATAGTTGAGCTTATTGGACTTTCCTCTATGTCCTAGGTCCTCCAGCCTTTTTACTATTCAGCTATGTCTGGGTCATTGGTACAGTATAAAAATGTTAAAAAATTTATAGTAATTTATATATTTTTTATACTTACCAATGACCCAGACGGGGATGGCCCTCCCAGGATTTGGGAACTCATACCTCCCCGCTGAGTACATAGCGCTGTCCAGGCACTGCTCGTAAGAATGATAATTGGCGCCAATTTCGGGACCTCCTTGACACTGCGCATGCGCAGTAGAGGCAAAGTATGGAGGGCCATTCAGGACATGATTTCTTTGGTTTTAGATGCAAATTTTGGGGATTGGGGGGGGGGGGGGCAAAATTTGTGTTTGGCCCTAGATTTTTAAGAGTTAGCACCAGCTATGTCTGGGTCATTGGTAAGTATAAAAAATATATAAATTACTATAAATTTTTTTAACTTTTGAATCCAGAATCAATGAAAGTGGTTTGTGATCTGTAAGTAAAGTAAATTTCCTACCATACAAATAGCAATGAAACTTTTTCAACCCAAATACAATTGAAAGAGCCTCCCTCTCTATCTGCAAGTAATTTTTCTAAGCCGCTGACAAAGTGCGAGATACAAATGCAATTGGTTGATCATTGCCCTCCGGCATGATGTGGGAAATCACACATCCAAGCCCATAACTGACTGAATCACAGGCCAGACAGAGTGGCTTCTTAACATCATAATGGACTGGTATGTTACAGTTTAATATGAGCTGCTTACTTTTGTTAACAGCCATTTTACACTAGTCACTCCAGTGCCATTTCACATTAGCTTGAAGCGAGCTGTTCAAGGGCTTTAACTCTGATGAAAAAGCAGGAATAAATTTCTGGCAGTAATTAAGTAATCCTGTGAATGACTTTAACTCTGTCACATTATTGGACTTGGGGTATTTACAATTGCCTTGACCTTTTCTTCTGATGGCTTAATACCACTGGCATTTACTACATTACCCAAGTACTTAACTTCTCTTCTAAGTAATTCACATTTATCCTTTTTAGCTTTTACACCATACTGTTCGAACCGACTCAAAACTTTTCTTTAAAGTTGCATGTGTTCTGCTTCTGTAGACACCAGGACGTCATCTATGTAACAAACTGTATTTCTTTCCAACCTACTCACAGTTGTTTACAATTAGCTGTAACGTAAGTGCAAGCCCTACTTCGGAACTTAACTCAAGCTAATAACTTTTCCAAACAAGTTGGAAAAGTGCAAGAATGCAAAAGCACTATAAAGCACTTTCAAAAGAGAGACCGGTGCTCGACATTACAGGTACTCTCTCTCTGAACGCTTCTTGCATTTACCGAGCGCATGCGCAACACCCGTGACGTCAATTCCTTTTTTTCCACCATATTGCATGGTCGGATGTTTTTGTGACTTGTGCTGCTGATCTTGTTTCTTCATGAACAACTTGATTAACTTGCTACAATTATTTGATATATGTGCATTCTAGGATTGTATCCCTTTCTCAAGCTCAAAATTATTTTGTATTATTTATATTTATGCTAGTTTCAGTTTGTATTATCTTAGTGTATCTTGCCTTTTCCAAGTGCAAAAACGCGACCCCACGTTGATATGCCAGTGAGAAGCTTGGTTCTTTGGATTATTGTTAGGGATTTTTCCCTCAGAAAATTCTCACACCTTTTTGGAGAATGCCGAAAACACTCCCATCTCCTTCTTGTATGCAGGTGAAACATGTCGATGATGTTCACAGTACTTGTGTCACCTGCAACAATTGTTCTCAGGCCCATCCCTGTGGTGTTTGTTGGGTTTGGTCTTCCAAGTTCTGGGCTTCCGTTAACAAGGTGGTTCTAACCAGAGGTAGAGCCCCTCATTCTCGGGGCAAAGGTAGCCGTGCCTCTTCAGATATTTCTGAGAGTGCATGGGGTGACTCTTGTCACGCAGGATGTTGGGCAACCTTTTTCGGTAGCAAATTCCTCCGCAGCTGTTGGTGATGCTGGTGTTGGGATGCCTGAAGTGGGGACGACGGTCTCTCTTCCTTTGGCTCCAGTGGTCACCCTTGAGGTGACTGTTTTCGTTGAGAAGGGTTCTTCCGAGGTCTCTGAGGTCACTTTTTCCGATTTTCCACCTGCATCATCTACAGCTGCTGAGGAATTTGTTCCTGATGCACCTATCTTGCATGATAGAGCTCCTACCATTCCTTTTGGGGATGGTATACAGTCTCAGGGACCTGAGGCTGTATCTGGTGGTGTGTCATAGAACTCCCAGTCTTCCCTGGCTTCTCAACGAAGCTGTACGGGTCTGCTGGTTGCCCCATCTCATCTGGCTAGGGTTACTCCTGGCTGGTTGAGATGCTCGGTCGCTTCGGCAATGATTCCTCATTCCTCGGCAATCGTTTGTTGTTCCGCCTTCCCCTGCTGGTGAGCCAACTAGCAGGGTGGGGACATTGGCAACCCGGGCCTTCTGTTCGGCAGAGGCCAGGGACGGCTCGTGTTAGCTGTCACTCTTGGGACCTTCCTCTGGTGATTGCTCACCGTGTTCCAAGTCTCTGTTTCTCAGAGGCCAATGGCAGGTTCCTGTCATTCTTGGGACAATCCTCCGGTTTCTTCTCATCTTGTCCCAGGTCCAGCTACCGATCAACGTACAGGCCTGAAAATAAGCAGTCTGACATTTGCAGAATGAGGTCCCCAGAGGGTGCATTTGATGATGCTATCCCATGCTGTGGGCCAATTTATTCTCAGCCTACCTCTTTCTGTTTAGTTTTGAAATCCTGATTCAGTTTGAGGTTCACAGAGGGTAAATTTAGTGATTCTACCCGGCTGTGCAGGGTAGCATCACTAAATTCACCCTCTGGGGACCTCATTTTGTAGATGACAGTCTGCTTATTTTCTGGCTTGTCGATGTACGCCGTCGATCACTCTAGAGGATTTGCAGACAGGGCCTTCTGTTTTGCAGAGGTCAATGAATGCCCCTGGGCATCACTTTTGGGACTATTCAATGGTGTCTTCTCACTGTCTCCCTACTCTGTCTGCTGATTGATGTTCATCGTCAGTCCATTCTGAGGATTTGGGTTCTTCTTCTAGAAGGGTCCATTGGGAAGAAACTCCTTCAGATGCGGCTGAACCGACGGATTCTCCGGGTGAAATGAGGCAGGCCGTTCTGGCTCTCACCCGGTTGCTTTCTAACAACCCTCAAGTTGGCTTCCCTGTTCCTCCAGAGGTGCAACCTCCTTTGGTCAGTCGCATAGATTCCTCGCCTGGCCCTTTGGACGCTGTTCAGCATTCACAGGAGGTTTCTGCTGGTCAGCCCAAGTTGGGCTAAGTCTCTACTGTCACAGAGGATGACAATTTGCTTGAAGGTGACTAGCCCCCCTCGCCAGTCTTGGGGCAGGCTTTCGATTTTGTTTTTGGCTTCTTGCCAGACATTCAGCCTTCAGACCAGCCATCCGTGACCGCTTGGCCACTGTCCTCTGTGGAATGCCGCAACCCTGTCGAGCCTTCTAGCTCTGGGATTTTGCGCCCTCTACAATTGGCTCGGGTTGTTGAGTCCTTTCAGAACCTGGATGCCAAAATGCATTCCAAGGCCCTAAAAGTTTCTTCTTTTCACGATCTGATGCATTTCTGCCTCCATCGCAGTTTTATGTCTTCCAAGGGTTGACAACTGTGGACGATGGATTCTTCTTCCCTCGGGTTAGCTAAGCCTAAGTTGGCAGTTCTCCCGATGTCGTAGTTGAATCTATGGTGGGCCTGTCCCGAGAGATGCTGGGCATGTTGTCTCTCACGGACCACGTTGTCACTGCCCTGGCATCCTATCTCTCACCAGGGGAGTTTGATGATGCTCAGGTGCCTTTGCGTGTTTTGTCTCAGGCTCTTATGAATTTGACACACACCCACGCCTGCAACATGGCTAATTTGGAGCTTGCATGCCAGGTTGCAGTGTTGTTCTGAGGTTTGCCTCTTTGGCGTTGGACCTCAGCTGTTCCATTTCCGTGGGAGCTGTCCGTTACAAGGTTCTTCGTCATTCGAAAGGACCAACTTTTGTTATGGCACCTGGACCAACCTGCTGCTGCGGTTGGTGGTCTTTCCAGGTCTGCCAATTGCCCAGCTGCGTCGGTCACTCAGGCTGCACCTTTGGCTATGACCGCTCCTTCGGCTGAGAGGAAACGTCGACATGGCCAAGCTCGCTGGCAGCCTCAGGGAGGAAAGTTTCAGGACTCTGTTACTTCCCGAGGGGGTGGTTTCTCCTCTTGGGGGCGTCGTCGAGGCTGCAGATGATGGTCCTCACTCGATTCTTCTCCAGTCGAGGGAGGGCTGTCGCTGTTTTTAGACCATTGGACAGAGATAACGTTGAACCCTTGGGTCCTTGACGTCATCCAATCAAGTCTGCGACTGTCCTTCCCTCAGCACCCCTGTTTATCTCGGGTGCCCGTCCCGACTCAGGTCCCTTAAAATCCTCAGCGTAGGGACCTTCTGGTGCAGGAGCTCGACAATCTCCTCTCCAAATCGAGGTGGTCAGGAACAGCTTTCCTTGGGGTTATTCTCGAGGCTTTTCTTAGTGCCCAAGAAAAACGGCCAGTTTCGTCCTATCATCAATTTGAGTATCCTGACTGAGTCCATCATAGCATCTCGTTTCAGCATGGAGACTTTCAGATCGGTTCGGCGGTTGATTCATCAGGGTGATTTTGCAGCCAATATCAACCTTAGAGATGCCTATTTTCATGTGCCCATTCATCTACGTCATAGAAAAACGATTCTCGTTTCGCAATTTCGTCATTTGGGAATGGATTTCAACACTTTTCACAATGTGGTGTCTGTTCCCAAGGCTCGAGTATTGATCCTTCCACCTTGACAAGGTACCTGCTCTGATTCTCCTTGGTCTCAGCCAGGACTTTCCTTTGGAAGCTGGGCCTTTGCGGTTCAGTGACAGATCTCATTCCGCTGGGCCACTTGTTTGTCCGACCTCTCCAACTCTTCCTCTTGGATCATTGGCGTCCGAATGTGGATCCTCTGGACCTCAAACTTCGTATTCCTCGGTCTTTGCTGTGTCACCTCCACCCTTGAACCGATGGTCCATGGTTGACCCAAGGTGTTCTGTTGAATCTTCCTCTGGCCGCTCGCATCCTTACTGCGGATACCAGCGATCGGTGCTGGGGTGCGACATTGGATCCTCTCGGTCTGTCTACTCACGGCGAGTGGGACAGAGAGCAGATGGCCCCTCATATCAACTAGAAGGAGCTCCTTGCTTTTCTGTTAAGTTTTCAGCACTGGATCTCTCACCTGTTGAATCACACAGTCCTGCTTCTTTCAGACAATTCGACGGTGGTGGCCTACATCCAGAATCAAGGGGGCACGCATTCGATTCCCATGTATCGGCTATCTCGGGATCTTCTGCTGTTATCATGGGATGTACATGCTTGGGTGGCCATTCGGCGCATCCACGGACGTCTCAACGTCCTAGCCGACTTCCTGTCCTAACGATACAGTGCCCTTCCACCGAATGGATGCTGCATCGTTCGGTGTTTCAGACGATTTGCGAACGGTGGGGTCATCCTCTTATCGACCTTTTCGCCACTCGCTGGAATCATCAGGTCGAGACCTTTGTCTCCCCTTGTCCAGATCCATTAGCCTTTGTGGTGGATGCTTTGTCTCTGGACTGGACAGGTTGGATCGGCTATGCCTTCCCTCCTGCACCGATTCTTCCTCAGGTGTTGGCGAAGATTTGTGCTTGCAGTTGCAGGGTCATTCTGATCGCTCCTCTGTCTCCACAGAGGGTGTGGATCAATCAGCTGCAGCCTCTGTTAGCAGATCAGCCGATTCGTCTACCTCTATGCCACGATCTTCTTTCCCAGGGCCAGTCCAGGAGGTATCACAACAAGCTGGCGAGCATGTCCCTTCACGCTCGTCTTTTATCAGGTCCTGTCTCCGACTAAATGTTTTTTTTCAGGACTAACAGTGGTGTGCATTTCTGCATCATGGCGACATTCCACTGGCATGACTTATGCTGCTAAGTGGAAAGTTTTCTGCGACTGGTGTGCAAATGAACATGTGGATTACCAAAATCCTTCAGTCTCTCAAATTGCAGATTTTCCAGTATACCTTTTTCACTCCAAGGCCTCAAGCCTGTTACTATTAAGGGCTACCGGTCTACGCTGTCAGAAACTTTCTCTTATGTGGGAAAGCGGTGCATCCATCGTAATCTCTTTCTCTCCAAACTGATTCGGCACTTTTCTCTGAAGAGGCCTCGAGTTTTGCGTCTTACATCTAAATGGAACTTGGCATGGGTGTTACATTGTTTGGAGGGGGCACTGTTTGAGCCTTTATCTGAGAGCGATATGCATTTTCTCACATATAAGACTGTTTTCCTTCTAGCGTTTGCTTCTGCCAGACGTGTCAGTGAGCTTCATGCGCTTTCTGTTGATTTGGCTTTCTTCAGAAATGAGGCTAACAGTTTAACCTTCACTACTGATTGCTCTTTTCTGGCCAAAAATCAACTCCCTGATTCGGTACCTCCTCCCATCTGCATTCGAGCACTTCCATCTGTTGATGGACGTAGGCCTCTTCTTTGTCCTGTTCGTGTGATCAAGACTTATATTAATCCCACTCAGTTCATTCGGAGGGAACGGAAGAGATTTTTTCTGTCTCTCATTCCTGGGAGGCAGTGTATTTCTTCCCATTCTATTTCCAGGTGGATATGTCTCCCAATCAAGCTGGCTTATTCCAGTTTGTCTGCTTCGGATCTTGTTTTGAACCAATTTAATGCTCATGAGGTTTGTGCCATTTCTACTTCCTGGGCGTTCTTCAATTCTGTTTCTCTCAGGGACGTTATGAATGCGGCTTACTGGAGGAATGCTTCTACTTTCTCCTCCTTTTATCTCTGCCACCTACACCTACCTTTTTTTTAGGCCCTCTCGTTGCTGCTCAGGCTGTTGTGCACCCTCGTTAAATAGGTATTTCCAGGTTGTGCATTTTTATCACTCAGCCTTGTTCTTTACCGGTGCTTCATTCTTTTCAACACTGTGGTGTTGTGTTTCAGCACCTTCCCACATTTTTGTCCTTTACAGGTTTTGCTGACATTCTCCGCTCCCCTTGCATTTCTTTCAGCAGCGCTTGTTGGTATTGGTTATGTGATTCGCCTCCTCCTATTGTTTATTCAGCCAATTGTAAACAATTGTGAGTAGTTTGAAAAGAAATTAAAATTCTTTAGTAAATTTTAATTTTTTACCCCTTCCAAGATTCTGTCCATGACTGACAGGAAAATAGAAGGCACAGACGAAACCCCAAAACTTAAACTATTGTATAAAGAAAGGCCTTGCAGTGTTTTTATGACCAAATACTGTTTTGAATTTTCATCCAACTCTTATTGTTGATAAGCCTGTTTTAAACCAATTTTAGAAAAATTCCTTGCACCAGCCAATGAAGCAAATAAATCTTGTCTATTTGGTAATTGATAATTATCATTTTCAACAACCCTATTGACAGTCATCTTATAATCACCACAGATCTCAAAGTATTGTCACTTTTTGTTAACTTTTCGTCCTTTGTCCGTCCGTCACAATAACTTTAAACTATCAACTTCTCCTCAGAAACTACTGGACCAAATTGAATCAACTCTGGTGTGCTTGTTCCTTATCATATGTCAATTCAAGTTTATTCAAGTAAAGGTGCCACGCCCACAGGGGCACCACATTTGACAATTTTTATACTGTAACCAATGATCCAGACTCAGCTGGTGCTAACCCAAAAATATCTAGGGCCAAACACAAATTTTGCCCCCCAATCCTCAAAATTTGCATGCAAAACCGAAAATTAGAAGTCCTAACTGGCCCTCCATACATTTTACCCTCTGTGCATGCGTAGACGCCAGGAAGTCACCGAATCTGGCGCCAATAAATCATTCTTTGTTTGGTCCTTGTCAGATAACAACAAACTGACATTTGTGCTTTTTAAATCTCAATTAATGATGATGCCAGACACAAATCAGTGGTTAAATTGGTGGATCCAAGGACAGAACTGGATGAAGGAAGGAAGAAACAGTGGTTTGAAATGTTCAGGGCTCTAATTTTATAATATTTATAATAATTAGTTCCCTAATTTCGGGACATGAGCCTGACGTTATCACTTATTGATTATGATCTATCCACTGTTTATTTAGTATTCCTTCCTTACCTTCCCTTTATCCATCCAGTTAAGCTCCCAAGCTTTTTGGCTTGTTTTAATGAAATTTTTTTATAAAATTTCTTGGGAGTTTAACATGTTATACAAAAGATTATTCTGTACATCCCCAGGGTTACGTTCTCATCCTTAGGGTGTTTGGGTGTTTTGGTCATGCATCATACATTCAATGTATCATTTTTTCTTCTGAGGAAGATCTTGCTTTACATCGGATAGTCTTGTTTCTGTTACTGACTTCGGGCCGTGTTGCCTGGGGTCTTGATTCCGGTTTTTTGTTTACATTCACATTACTCTAGGTAGTTTCCTATTTTTGTTTAGGAACGACAGTTGTAAGTAACATTAAATATTCTGATAGTGTGGTAGTTAATTTTACACAGATTTTTATAATTTTGTCCACACTTAGGCTTTTTGGGGTTCATCGTTCCCTTTGGGAACTTGGGCTCTTATATAAGAAAAAATTTTTCCAAAATTTTTATTTTATTTTTGAAAGAGTTTTTCTTTTCGATATATTTATTTCATCGATTATATTTTTATGTTATCTTATATTATATGTAGATTTGGTAGTGGTACAATGACATATATTAGAATTTAGGTAATTATATTTATCTAATAGTAGGGCAAATAGAGGAAGTTTTTCCTCTATTTACATGGTCGTTATAATCAGTTTAGTTGATGTACTACCACTACCACTAATTCTACTCCATGTGTCAGATTTGATAATCTGGATGATGGGCATCATGATTTGTGTTAGGCGAGTGGACACTATCGGTCCTATCGCGGCGAGGGGACACTGCTGGTCCTCTCGTCAAAATGTCACTATAGTTTTTTAGTTTCTATTTACAGAGGAACAAGAACATGGTGTGGTTTCGTGATGCCGTCAGGGAGTGTGCTTCCGTCGTCGCATTATACTATAAGAGCTAGCTGAAAAGTGCTCAATGATATTAGACAAGGGCTATGCTTCAAACGCAAGTTTATGTCCCTTGTCTACAGCTAGCTCAACCGGCAGATCTATCACACCATATATGATGCCGGGTATGTCCGTAGCGGTCGAGAAAAGGAATAAGGATGTAGCGAGCTCTATAAAGATATGAACATGCTCACCTTGCGACGACGGAAAGAAGGAAGCACGGGAAGGAGGAAGTAGACAAGTTCTGAGGTATGCTTGTCCAGGTCTTTCATGATCGTGAGCAAGAGAGAGGCCCCTCTCTCTTATAACAACATCTGGGGTCAGAGGTTGTAGGTAGGAACTTGTGTCAGTTGGAACTTATGTCCACGGGATGCTCCTTCCATACACTACCGGGGTCGGCTAGTCTTATAGCTTCCTGTATGTTCAAGAAGCACACACGACCGCACAAGTCCGTTGTCGCCAGCTAGCTCGACCGCTGAAGTGGTTACTCAGGCCTCTGAAAACTGTGACGCCGGGTGTATACGATCTGGGCTAGGAGATGATATAGGGTGGAGCGAACACCATGATATGCAACTATGCTCACCCAGCGACGACGGAAGGAGGAAACCAGAAAGTTCTGAGGTACGCTCATCCAGGTCATCCAGGACCGTGAACAAGAGAGAGGCCTCTCTCGCTTACAGCATCATCTGGGGACAGATGTTGTTGGTAGGAACTTGTGTCAGTCGGAGTCAGTCCGGGACGTCCCGTCTAATAGGCAGCCGGGGTCGGTTAGTCTTATGGTTTCCTCTACATAATGGACAAAGTGATCTTTATTTTGCACACGGCTATAAGCCCGATGAGTGGTTTCAGTTCCCTGATGCTGGTGAAACAGTTAAGTTTGAATATGAGGACCGTGACTCCGGATGTGTTGCATATGCATTGTATTCAGAGCTAGTGGAAAAGTGCTCAATGATATTAGACAAGGGCTAGGCTTCAAAAGAGGTTTACGTCCCTTGTCTCCAGCTATTTCAACTGGCAGATCTATCTGCCGGGTATGTCCGTAGCGGTTGAGAGAGAATAAAGGTGTAGCGAGTACTGTTAATCGAATCAGGCTCACCCTGTGTTGAGGGAAGGAAGAAGCCGCCAAGTTCTGAGGTACGCTCGGTTAGGTCCTCCCGGACCGCGAACAAGAGGGAGACCCCTCTCTCTCTTTTAACAACATCTGGAGCCAGGTGTTGTTGGCAAGACCTTGCATCAGTCAGAGCTTACGTACATAGCTATTGTCCGGTACGCTTAGTTAAATTCTGAGCCGCGAACGGCCAAGTACTCCCGACCGCACCTTGGCTAACTGACTCAGGATTTCTAGTCTGCATCGTCAAAAGGTCCATCTTTTGTGACAAAAGTCGCACCATCTAGTAGCCAAGGAGATGAGGCTTCATTCATCGGGTCATCCGCAGTAATAGCTATCTTGGACACCCTGTCCCAGGAGCAGCCGGCGGACATGCTATTCATGACCGCTGCTCCTCAGGCCTCCGTAACAGACTTGCTGTCGCAATTATGCAGCTAATCGCAGTATTTCTGCTAAGACAGAAGCACTCAATGTCAGTCTCAGAACTTGAGCTGTTGAATGGTGCTTAATCGGTCCGGTCATCTACCTGTTCAGATGTTGGTGACTGTGATTCTAACTGATTTAAACGAATGATGAAAGTATAACTTTCCCTGCCAGAACAAATCTTGGATGATATAGATACTATACATTATCGTTTCCTTGAACTTGTTCCAGTGAATCACAATGCTGCAAGTAATAATAGAAATCGCTAGCGTAGTTCGACGCTGACTTCATCCGGATAAAGAGCAGGGTAATAAGATCTCTTTCCGGTTAAGTCTACACAGGTGTCACAGGTCTTCGATTGTGTAGACGACAACATATTTAACTTCCTGCGGGAAGATAAGTAATTCGGTTTCTTATCTTCTTCCTCTGTATTTTTAATCATTTGTGTTTGCTCACATACTTTTAAAAACAACAGGGGAAGATGTGTTGAGAGTTTCTCTGCGTTGAATGAGCAGGCTAAGATCTTAGTTGTAGCCTTACCTTCATCATTTAGCTGTTCCCTCGGACACAATTGAGAAGATAATTTCTTTTTCAGAGCGAATTTAGTCTCATGGTCTTATGTACTTCAATTTTAAGTACTGTGACGCAACGTCTGTATGGAAAGGAATTTTGTGGTCGTTTGTACTTCTTAAAATTCTTTCCAGACCTATTATATATATCTCGGTCTTAACAAATGTTAAATGGGAGTTATTCTGATGTAACGAAGGCTTGTGTCTTCATCTTTGCATTTGACTAGGTGGAAAACTTGCTGTAGGTCAGTTTAGTTTTCCAAACTCTTGTCTTTGATGGTAAGAAGCATCAATACTCGACTCTTTAAGTTGGAGTCTAATGGACCAACACCAGCAGAAAGAGTAGGAGAGGTTGTCCTAGACTCAGATCGTCTATAAGGACTCATAGCGAAGGTATAGGTATACCTAAGTCTTTGATGGTAAGCTTTCATTATTGTAGGATTAAGCTACAAGAAAGCAACAATACTCGACTCTTTAAATTGGGGTCCAGTTGACCACACCAACATAAAGAGTAGGAGAGGTTGTCCTAAACTCAGTTCGCCTGTAAGGGCTCATAGCGAAGGTATAAGTATCTCTCCTATATATTTCCTTAGAATTGTTTATACAGCCACTTGGATAGGGGATTTTAGTCTGTCTGAGTTACTGATCAGACTCCCCTGAGCCGGTGGCTCGAGGCTCTTATAGAGCTCGGTCCGACCGATTTTGACTGGAAGTGGATAATTAGGTTATTTATGATTATCTTTCAGGTGAAAAGTGAACATTAGGCAATTGTAGCGAGTATAGTTCATTAGATCACTTGTATTGTGAACTAGATAATGTCTCATGGGATTAATGATAGGATACACGTATCCCACTATTCATTTTCATATGGCTGGTTCATCTGTTGTTTCACAGAGCGAATTAGCCAGCTGTTTGGCTCGCTTTTATCTGTTATCTGATGCATTAACAACAAAGTTTTATGCACCGGATGGAGTTGTGCGGAGCAGCTTTGAATGTTATTTCGATGGGTTGCTTACACACATGTCTACTCCAGTTATTAAATGGAGGGGTAGGCGTTTTTCCTTCTAGACCTGTTTTGTTTTAGAGAATCTTTTAACATAAAGTCAAGTTTGGGCATATATTAACGGTTTTCTCAATTATTTCGGACGTGAGTCATATATTGCTTTACAATCCTGAGTCCGAGGGTCTCTCTCTGCTGGGATCTTGGGACCCTCGGTTCTTGGAAACCACATATTCAGAAATGATGTCTCATTGTTTACGCTACATCATTGAATTATTTCCGTTCATGTATTTATTGACGCAGATCAGAGTTCAGAAGAGAAGTAACGCTTCTTTTGTCATTATTTTCCAATAGAAGGGACGTTTATGTTCATTCTATTGTTAAATAAGTCAGCTATTCATACTGCTTTGGTTATTTTTTCTTCCAATCAGCAGTCAGTGCTTAAGATTTCAGCGCATAAAGTAAAGCGCTGGCTACATCTTGCGCTTACGATTTATGTTTATGGCGCACGGGAATAATAGTTTCCATTATTTGTGTCGCTTGTATTAGGCATTTGAACGCATACATTTGACGCTCAGCCATTTTTATGGGAATGAATGATAGGATATGTGTATCCTTCAGTCCATTTGTTTCTATTGATTTCATTGAGGTCATGGGGTCTGTTATCGAACATTCGCCAGAAGTTAACCCATGAGAGGGTTTTCTTCTTTAAGGGAAGTTTTGTTCTTCACGTCATTCTCCGCTCTCAGTGGCATTACGGAGTATGTCAGACATGATAGAGCTTTGTGGTCACTATATTATTGTCTGGACCAGCAATAATTAAGTAATGTGGGTGAGGAGGTTTCAGCATATATTCAAATCCCCCCCCCCCCCCCCCCCCACCCCACACACTTACACTGTCGTGCATATATATTTTTGTACGTACATATTTTGCGGTTTGGGCTATGTTGGATGGCGCCCTCATAGGCATATAGTTCCTGGTCTCTATTTTGTCGGTTCTCAAATCGCATATTCTCACGTGTTTATAGTTGTAGATACCAAATAGTACATGTTGATGAGTGTTCTTACCGGACTTAATATTACAGAGGCCTCCTGTGAATGATCTTGAAGCGTGTTTTTTCTGCAGAGATTATTCATCTTATCTCGCTTTTGTATGTATATGTTATATTTTATTTCACTGATTTCGTCGTACCTGTATATGGCATCTGCAGTGCATATTTTGTAGCGGATAATATTATTTACCAAAATCCTTGTATAGTCTTGGCTTGTGAAGTGGCGTTAAGCACCATTTATTATTCATGAATTAATTTTTGAGTGCCTGATCGATATTTATTTATATCGTTTCCGGGTTCTGCTTATTGATTCCAGAGCTCTCCCATCTTTCTTTTGAAGATGTGTTCAAAAAAAGGGGGGGGGGGGGGGGGGGTCATTTTGTCCACTTCTCTGTCTTATGGGGTATGTAACTATTAAGGAAGCTGTTTTGTCCGTGCTATATTCGGCGATCAGCTGCAGTATTATTGTTAGGAGTAGGTTTATGGGCAATTTTCTCTCATTCTTGATATGCCATTCTAATTTTTAAGGCTCAGTCCAGACTAGTCTGAAAAATTGTTTATTTGTTACATCCTATTTAACATGATTTCATGCTTAGATTTAGGATTTACATAATTGGGATCCATATTAGGATATGTCTTTTCTATTATGGTATTAAGAGACATACATGTAAATTCTAATTTCTTCATCATGGATTGAAGGATTTGATCTATGTTCATCTACTATTTTGGAAATTCTAGGCCCTCCGCCTTTTTACGATTCAGCTAAGGCTGGGTCATTGGTTACAGTACAAAAATATGAAAAAATTTATAGTAATTTAAATATTTTTAGCTCACCTGAGCAAAGCTCAAGGTGAGCTTTACTAATAGCTTTCCATCCGTCGTCCGTCCGTCATCTGTCGTAAACTTTACAAAACCAACTTCTCCGAAGAAACCACTGGCCCAATATTTTTCAAATGTTGCATAAATGTTTATTACCTAATGTCAATTTGGATTTGTTCAAATGAAGTTGCCCCTTCTCTGGGTGGGGCCACGCCCCCAAGGGGCACCAAAATCTTTGTCCCTGTGGGAACCCCGGGAAGTCAGCAGCACTTGTTTACTGTGGTAAACCAGTTCCGCTTTACTAGTAAAATAGGACCCAGTCACCAATGCTTGGGGTGAAAGTCCTCTAAAATGGGCAACATGTAGATCAACGATTGACTAAACTTGACTTCATCGCCATGTTGTGTCACGATTAGCCATGGTGCATAAATATGTGACGTTAACCACCAACAAACAAACAAACAAACCAAAATCTTTGAAAATCTTCTTCTCATGAACCAGCAGTAGCAGAGACTTGATATTTGGTATGCAGCTTCCTTTTGAGGTGTAGAATCAAGTTTGTTCAAGAGAAGTTTGTCGGGCATTATTTGCCTTCGTTATGGGAGGGGCAAAAATTTTGGCCACGCCTAAAATTTCTATTTTCTGAACCATGAGGTCGATTTGAACCAAATTTGATATGAGATGATAATGGGTCATAAGTAGTTGATTGATGCAAAAAAAATTTTCTCATTGCCCCGTGGGAACCTCGGGAGCTAAAAATTGGAAAAACCTTAAAACTGCCATATCTCCAAAACTACATGGCACAGAGAATTCTTATTTTGTATAAAGCTTACTTTTATCCAGTAGAATAGAATGTTTAAAAAAAATCCCTATCGCTGGCAGGCAGAATCTTTTGATATTTGGTATGCAACATGGTAGGGTGGATCTGATTCAAGTTTGTTCAAATCGGCCCCCTGGGTTCATATTTGGGCTCAGTATAGGAGCCTGAATTCAAACTTAGTGCATTTCAGGCAAATTTCTTCAAAAATCTTCTTCTCCAGATCCAGCAGGCAGAATCTTTTGATATTTGGTATGCAACATTGTGGGGTAGATCTGATTCAAGTTTTTTTCAAATCGGCTCCCTAGATATTCATATTTGGGCTCACTATAGAAGCTCAAATTTGAACTTAGTGCATTTCAGGCAAATGTCTTCAAAAATCTTCTTCTCCAGATCCAGCAGGCAGAATCTTTTCATATTTGGTATGCAACATTGTGGGGTGGATCTGATTCAAGTTTGTTCAAATTGGCCCCCTGGATTCATATTTGGGCTCACTATAGAAGCCCGAATTCGAACTTAGTGCATTTCAGGCAAATTTCTTAAAAAATCTTCTTCTCCAGATCCAGCAGGCAGAATCTTTTAATATTTGGTATGCAACTTTGTGGGGTGGATCTGATTCAAGTTTGTTCAAATCGGCTTCCTAGATTCATATTTGGGCTCACTATAGAAGCTCGAATTCGAACTTAGTGCATTTTCAGGCAAATTTCTTCAAAAATCTTCTTCTCCAGATCCAGCAGGCAGAATCTTTTCATATTTGGTATGCAACATTGCAGGGTGGATCTGATTCAAGTTTGTTCAAATCGGCCCCCTGGATTCATATTTGGGCTTACTATAGAAGCCCGAATTTGAACTTAGTGCATTTTCAGGCAAATTTCTTCAAAATCTTCTTCTCCAGATCCAGCAGGCAGAATCTTTTCATATTTGGTATGCAACATTGCAGGGTGGATCTGATTCAAGTTTGTTCAAATCGGCCCCCTGGATTCATATTTGGGCTTACTATAGAAGCCCGAATTTGAACTTAGTGCATTTCAGGCAAATTTATTTAAAAATCTTCTTCTCCAGATCCAGCAGGCAGAATCTTTTGATATTTGGTATGCTACATTGTGGGGTGGATCTGATTCAAGTTTGTTCAAATCGGCTTCCTAGATTCATATTTGGGCTCACTATAGAAGCTCGAATTCGAACTTAGTGCATTTCAAGCAAATTTCGTAAAAAATCTTCTCCAGATCCAGCAGGCAGAATGTTTTCATATTTGGTAAGCAACATTGTGGGGTGGATCTGATTCAAATTTGTTCAAATCGACCCCCAGGGTTTATATTTGGGCTCAGTATAGCAGCCCAAATTTGAACTTAGTGCATTTCAGGCAAATTTCTTAAAAAATTTTCTTCTCCAGATCTAGCAGGCAGAATCTTTTGATATTTGGTATGCAACATTGTGGGGGTGGATCTGATGCAAATTTGTTCAAATCGGCTCCCTAGATTCATATTTGGGCTCACTATAGAAGCTCAAATTCGAACTTAGTGCATTTCAGGCAAATTTCTTAAAAAAATCTTCTTCTCCAGATCCAGCTGGCAGAATCCTTTGATATTTGGTATGCAACATTGTGGGGTGGATCTGATTCAAATTTGTTCAAATCGGCCCCCTTGGGTTTATATTTGGGCTCAGTATAGGAGCCCAAATTTGAACTTAGTGCATTTCAGGCAAATTTCTTAAAAAATCTTCTTCTCCAGATCCAGCAGGCAGAATCTTTTGATATTGGGTATGCACCATGCTAAGGGGGGGGGGGGGGGGGGGGGGGGGGGGGGGGGGAGATTCAAGTTTGTTCAAGCCAAGTCCCTGGGTTCATATTTGGGCTCAATGTGGTAGCCCGTATTATAACTTAGTTCAAAATGAGGAATTTTCTTTAAAAATCTTCTTCAGATCCAGCAGTTGGAATGTTTTGATATTTGGTATGCAGCATCCTTAGGGGGTAAGATTTGAGTTTGTTCAAGCCATGTCCCTAGGTCCATATTTGGACTCACTGTCGGAGCCTGAATGATAACTTAGTTCAAAATGAGGAATTTTCTTTAAAAATCTTCTTCAGATCCAGCAGTCGGAATGTTTTGATATTTGGTGTGCAGCATCCTTGGGGGGGGGGGGGGGGGGGGGGGGGGGGGGGGGGGGGGGGGGGAGATTCAAGTTTGTTAAAGCCAAGTCCCTGGGTTCATATATGGGCTCCCTGTGGGAATCTTTGGATATTTGGTTATAAGCTTTTTCTTAGGAGGGGCAGATGCAACTTGTTGAAATCAATTCTCTGGGTTGATATTTAGGCTACCATGTCAGGTGAGCACCCTCAGGCCCCTTAGGGTCTCTTGTTTATACTTACCAATGACCCAGATGGGAATGGCCCTCCCATGAGTGGGGCAGTACTGGGCACTCATACCTCCCCGCTGAATTATTATAATCTTTTTTTTTACAAAGAATGATTCGGTGACTTCCTGGCATCTGCGCATGCGTGGAGGGTAAAATGTATGGAGGGCCAGTTAGGACTTCTAATTTTTGGTTTTGCATGCAAATTTGGGGGATTATAGGGGGCAAAATTTGTGTTTGACCCTAGATATTTTTGGGTTTGCACCAGCTAAGACTGGGTCATTGTAAGTATAAAAAATATATAAATTACTATAAATTTTTTAATTTTTTTGTTTTTAAATCTTCTCCATAACCATCAGTTAGAATCTTTTAATATTTGGTACACAGCATTTCTAGGAGGGGGTTGGGGTGGGGGGGGGGGGGGTGGGGGGGTGGGGGTGGGGGGATAGATTCAAGTTTGTTCAAAAAGTTTCTTCAAATCAGGTCCGTGAGTTAATCTTTGGGCTGTAATGGCCATTGGAGCCCAAATTTTAACTTAGTGCAATATGAGGGAATTTCTTTAAAAAATCCTCATCCCCAGAACCATGTATTAGAATCTTTTAATATTTAGTATGCAACATCTCTAGGCGATTCAGATTTAAATTGGTTCAAATCGAGTCTATCGGTTAATATTTGGGTTTGAATTTTAACTTAGTGCAATATGAGGAAATTTACTTAAAAATCTTCTTCTCCAGAACCACCAATTTGAATATTTTGATATTTGATATACAGCATCTATAGGGGGGGGGGGGGGGGGGGGGGGGGGGGGGGGGGGGGAGATTCAAGTTTGTTCAAACTGAGTCCTTGAACTTCTTTTCAAATCTTCTTCAGATCCACCAGTCAGAATGCTTTCATATTTAGTATACAACTTCTCTAGGAGGGGGTGGGGGTGGGGGGGCGGCAGGTTCAGGTTTGTTCAACTCGGATCCCAGGGTTAATATTTGTGCTCTCTATTGGAGCCCAAAGTTTAACTTAGTGCAATATGAGTGAATTTCTTTAAAAATCTTCTTCAGATCCACCAGTCCTCTGGGAGCCTAAATTTTAATCATAGAATCTTTTGATATTTGGTATACGACATCTCTAGGTGATTCAGATTCAAGTTTGTTCAAATCAAGTCCATGGGTTAATATTTAGGCTCAAAGTAATTTAACTTAGGCGATTAAAAAAAAATGTCTATGTTCTCAGGCAATTGTGCCTCACATATATTGCGGAATGCTTCAATCAACTTGGCTATTGACGACATGCCAAAGACTCTCCATTGCAGGATTATGTGCAGTCCAGTGCTTATTTGAAATGATAAAAGGGCATTTTCCTACTAAGTTCTTACATGTACCAACATAGAAACCATAAATCAGAGAATGGAGAAATCTGAAAAAAATACGGAGGAAAACGAGAACAGGAAGTTGAAATACTACGGGGAAATGTGTACTAGTGCCAGTGCTCAAAATTCTGATCTGAAAATACTGACCGCTTAAACCTTTTTTGACTGGGTGGAATTTTTTTTTTGAC
Source organism: Pictodentalium vernedei (assembly GCA_031216915.1). Lineage (NCBI taxonomy): Eukaryota > Metazoa > Mollusca > Scaphopoda > Dentaliida > Dentaliidae > Pictodentalium > Pictodentalium vernedei. The sequence continues at coordinate 420,667,995 of CM062295.1, forward strand.
TGTGTATTAAATTTTTACGTTTATGCTCACATACTTTTTGGAGTGACATTTTAATATTAAAAATTTCAATAATATATCTTCGCCAATTTGAGAATTCTGCTTTTGAGCAATCTCACATAAGTCATTACCCTGTTTTATTTCAGACACATTCTGAACATGACCTTCACGCCTTCTTCCCCTACAAAAAGATGTCGAATGCCCACTTTTTGAGCAGTTACAGAACCAAACATTTGTATTTTTACTGACAAGGGGGAATTTGGTCTTACAAACTGCAGCATAGTGACCAGCTAAATGGCAGTTATTGCAAGTAGATTCTCTTGCCGGACAGTTTTTGCTATTTGCAAAATGACCTTCACGTCCACAGTGAAAACATTAGAATTTTTCTGTTTATTCCCAGTTTTGGGCCGAACAGATTTCACACTGTTCACTGCAGTACCAGTATCTAGATTCTGCCACTTGTAAGGTATAATTATCTGTTGAATAAAATATGAATCTAATGTTCTGATGGCTTCGTCGTACTTATCGGCATCATCTCTTTTACCTTCAGGCAGTCCCTGAACCGATAATGTTTCAAATAAATCCTGTGCATCGGTACCAGCACAATGCATGAGGAGAGCATTTTTCTGGGCCACAGTTTTCACCCCTTAGCCAACAGCAAAATATTCAAAAGTTCACTTCCATCGTTTCCACCAAGGGGCCACACTTGTCTGATCACCTTTGCAATCAAAAGCCTGTGTGCCACTTAAATCAATGTTATTTGGGATATTTCAAACACGCAGGCTCAAAAGAAAATAAATCGTCACCACTGTCATATCTTTGGGCCTGTAGTAGCCGTGATTGTGTCAGATTTTATTCCCAGTCGAGAATACTAGAACAAGGATGAAGGAACTGGTGGTGTTGGGATCTTTCATATTTGGTATACAACATCTCTAGGGGGGTCAGATTTATGTTTGTTCGAATTGGGTCCTGGAGTTAGTATTTGGGCTCTCTGTTGGAGCCTAAAGTTTAACTTTGTGCAATTTGAGGAAATTTCTTTAAAAATCTTCTTCAGATCCACCAGTCGGAATCTTTTCATGTTTGGTATACAACATCTATGGGGGGTCAGATTCAAGTTTGTTTAAATCGAGTCCCTAGGTTTATATTTGGGCTCCCTATGGAAACCTGAATTTAACCTAGTGCAAACCGTGGGAATTTCTTTAAAAATCTTCTTCTTCAGATTCACCAGTCAGAATCCTTTCATATTTGGTATACAACATCTTGAGGTGGGTCAGTTTCAGGTTTGTTCAAATCGGTTACCTGGGTAAATATTTGGACTCCCTATGGGAGCCCGAATATCAACTTCATGCAATATGAGGAATTTTTTTAAAAAGTCTTCTTCTTTAGACCCTATAGTCAGAAACCTTTCATAGTTGGTATATAACATTGCTAGGATGGTCAGGTTCAAGTTTGTTCAAATTTAGTCCCTGGGTTGATATTTGGGCTCCCTATTGGAGACCAAATTTTAACTTAATGCAAAATAAGGAAATTTCTTTAAAAATCTTCTTCTTCAGATCCACTAGTCAGAATCCTTTCATATTTGGTATACAACATCTCTAGGAGGGTCAGATTCATGTTTGTTCAAATCTGGTCCCTGGGTTGATATTTGGGCTTCCTATGGGAGCCTGAATTTTAACTTAGTGCAATATGAGGAAATTTCTTTTAAAATCTTCATCTCCAGAATCATCAATTAGAATCATCTGGTATTTGGTATACAACATCTTTAGAGGGATCAGATTCAAGTTTGTTGAAATCGGATCCCTGGTTTGATATTTGACCTCCCTATGGGTGCCCAATTTAAAAATCTTCTTCAGATCCACCAGTCAGAATCCTTTCATAGTTGGTATACAACATCTCTAGGAGGGTCAGGTTCCAATTTGTTCCAATCGAGCCACTAGCTTATTAATTTGTGTTACTTATGGGAGCCTGAATTTTAACTTAGTACAATATGAGAGAATATCTTTTAAAATATTCTTCTTCAGATCGACCAATCAGAATCCTTTCATATTTGGTATACAACATCTCTAGGTGGGTCAAATCGGGTCCCTGGGTTAATATTTTGGTTCCCTATTTGAGCCCAAAGTTTAACTTCGTGCAATGTGAGGACATTTCTTTAAAAACCTTCTTCAGATCCACCAGTCAGAATTCTTTCATATTTGGTGTACAACATCTCAAGGTGGATCAGATTCAAGTTTGTAAAATTTGAGTCTCTGGTTTAATATTTGGGCTCTCTGTGGGAGGGGGTGGGGTTGGGGGACAGGAGGGACAGGTTTGTTAAAATCCATTTCTTAGTGTTTTTCCATAAAATTTGCCTTTCATGACTTCATTCCTTTGTAGTGTTGATTTATTATTTATTTATTTATTGGTGTTTAAGGTCACATATGTATGCACAATGGCTAATCGTGACCGCGACAGTTTTACGGGTGGAGGAAGCCGGAGTACCCGGAGAGAACCACCGAGCAACGACGAGCAGCTGCCAGCTCCCCAACATCGTAACTCCGAACTGCAGCACAGACAGGGTTAGATTGGTTGAAGACATGCGCACCATCGATGTGCAGTACGCCTTAGAACACGGCGTCATCGTGCCCCCATGCGGGCAATGGAGATGAAGTGTCTTGCCCAAGGACACAACGCGGTTGCCGCAGGTGGGATTCGAACCGAGGACCTCTCGGCTTGCAGCCTGCACCTCTACCTACTGAGCCACCGCGCTCCCCTTGTAGTGTTGATGAACCATGTCTAACTAAATGTGACCCCAAATACTTCTTTGAACCACTTTGACAGGTGAGCGATTAAGGCCCCTTGGGGCCTCTTGTTTATATTTAGAATACAGCATCCATAGAAGGGTCAGATACAAGTGTGTTAAAATTAAGCCCCTCACTTTATATTTGGGTTCAATACAGGAGCCCGAATTTTAACCTAGGACAGTATGTGGAGTAATCTTTGAAAATCATCTTCAGAACTGCCATTCAGGTCTTTTAATATTTGGTATATGTCATTCTTATTGTTATGAGGGTCAGATTCAAGTTTGTTCAAATCAAATTCCTCAGTTAATATTTGGGCTTCCTAGGTTGGGGGAAGGAAGTGGGGGGGAGGTGGGGGCAGAGAAATTTTAACTTAGTGTAATATGGGGAATAATCATTAAAAATCTTCTTCAGATCCACCTGTCAGAATCTTTTGATATTTGGTGTCCATCTCCTCAGGGAGATTAGATGAAAATTTGTTCAAAACAAGTCCCTGGGTTAATATTTGGGCTCCCTGTTAGAGACCAAATTTTAACTTAGTCCAATATGAGGTATAATCTTTAAAACTTTTCTTCTCCAGAAACACCAGTCTGAATTTTTAGCTTACTGAAGGGAGCTTAACTTATCACTTGCCGTCCGTCGTCCGGTGTCCGTTGTCGTCCGTCGTGAACTTTACATTATAGACTACTCCTCCCAAACTACTGGATCAAATTGAACCAAATTTGGTGTGTATGTTCCCCATCATATATCAATCCAAACTTGTACAAATAAACTTGCCACACCCACAGGGGCACCACAAGGGGCATAACTCTGATAGCACCCATGAATTTCTTTCAAAAATTCAAAAAAATCTTCTTCTTCAGATCCACCAGGCAGAATTCTTTCCTATTTGGTATACATCATCTCTGGGGGGGGGGGGGGGGGGGGGGGGGGGGGGGGGGGGAGGCAGATTCAAGTTTGTTCAAATTGGCCCCCTGGATTCACATTTGGGCTCACTATAGAAGCCCAATTTTGAACTTAGTGCATTTCAGGCAAATTTCTTAAAAAATCTTCTTCTCCAGATCCAGCAGGCAGAATCTTTTGATATTTGGTATGCAATGTTATGGGGTGGATCTGATTCAAGCTTGTACAAATCGTCACCCTGGGTTCATATTTGGGCTCAGTATAGAAGCCCAAATTTGAACTTAGTGCATTTCAGGCAAATTTCTTAAAAAAATTTTCTTCTCCAGATCCAGCAGGCAGAATCTTTTCATATTTGGTATGCAACATTGTGGGGTGGATCTGATTCAAGTTTGTACAAATTGGCCCCCTGGGTTCATATTTTGGTTCAGTATAGGAGCCTGAATTCAAACTTAGTGCATTTTAGGCAAATTTCTTAAGAAATCTTCTTCTCCAGATCCAGCAGGCAGAATCTTTTGAGGTTTGGTATGCAACATTGTGGTGTGGATCTGATTCAAGTTTGTAAAAATTGGCCCCCTGGGTTCATTTTTTGGCTCAGTATAGAAGCCTGAATTTGAACTTAGTGCATTTCAGGCAAATTTCTTAAAAAATCTTCTTCTCCAAATCTAGCAGGCAGAATCTTTTGATATTTGGTATGCAACATTGTGGGGTGGATCTGAATCAAGTTTGTACAAATCGGCCCCCTGAGTTCATATTTGGGCTCAGTATAGAAGCCCAAATGCGAACTTAGTGCATTTCAGGCAAATTTCTTCAAAAATCTTCTTCTCCAGATCCAGCAGGCAGAATCTTTTGATATTTGATATGCAACATTGTGTGGTATGTCGGATTCAAGTTTGTTCAAATCGGCCCACTGAGTTCATGTTTGGGCTCAGTATAGGAGCCCAAATTTGAACTTAGTGCATTTCAGGCAAATATCTTTAAAAATCTTCTTCTCAAGATCCAGCAGGCAGAATCTTTTGATATTGGGTATGCAGCATGCTTATGGGGGTGAGATTCAAGTTTGCTCAAGCTAGAAGTCCTGTCATGAAATGCGCAGAGATAGCACGTTTATATGCGCGTTAATGTGTGCATTATGACTATCAAATTCTGTACATATGGCCTGTGCACAAGCAATGTGTAACCTGGAGGTCCATTGGCAGAAACGTTGCATGTGTTTGCTATGAGTAACCAGGAGAACCTGCCAAGCTCTGGTTCTCTGGATGCCATTCGATATGGCAATTGTGCGCAATTTCAATGTCCAATTAAGCCTAGATAAACCAACTATTCGTGACAGGACTTCTAGTTTTAACTGTAGTTCCATAAAATTTGTCTCTCATCACTTCATTCCTTTGTAGTGTTGATGAACCATGTCTAATTGAATGTGACCCCAAATACTTCTTTGAACCACTTTGGCCGGTGAGCGATTAAGGCTCCTTGGGGCCTCTTGTTTGATATATGTTTGATATATAGTAGACAGAATACTTACAGGGGTTGGATTCAAATTTGTTCAACTCAAGTCCATCTGTTAATAATTGGGCTCTATTTGGGAGCCTGAATTTCAACCTAGTGCATAATAAGAACTAATCTTTAAAAATGTTATTGAGATCCATTAGTCAGAATCTTTTGATTGGTGTACAGCATTCTTAGTGAGGTCAGATCTAAATTTGTTCAAATCATGTCTCCAGGTTAATATTTTAGGCTCCCTCTTGCTGCCAGAATTTTAACTTAGTCCAATATGAGGAATAATCTTTAAAATTCTTCTTCTCCAGAACCACTAGTCAGAATTTTTTGATGATATGGTATACAGAATCCTTACAGTGATCTGATTCAGGTTTCTTCAAGTCAAGTCCATTGGTTGGTTCAGATTTGGGCTCTCTGTGGATGTGCAAATTTTAACATAGTGCAATATGGTGATTAATCTTTAAATATCTTCTTCAGATTCACCAGTCAGAATCTTTTGATATATGGTAGACAACATCCTTATGGGGGAGGGGGGCAGATTAAAGTTTGTTTAAATCAAGTCCTTTAAATAATGTTTTGGCTCCCTTGTTGGAGCCTGAATTTTTACTTTCTGCAATATGAGGAATATTCTTTACAGATTTTAATCTCACGAACCTCCACTCAGAATCTTTTGATGTATGGTGCACACCTTTCTTAGAGTAGTCAGATTCATATTTGGAAAAATCAATTCCTTACATTAATAATTGGGGTCCCTATTGGAGTCCAAATGTTAACTTATTCCAGCATGAGGAATAATCTTTAAAAATCTTTTTCCTCCAGAACCTGTAGTCAGAATGTTTTGATATATGGTGTACAGTACCCTTATGGGTGTTAGATTCAAAATTGTTCAAATCAAGTCCTTTGATTAATATTTGGGCTCCCATTTGGAGCCCAAATTTTTACTTGTTACAATTTGAAGAATATTCTTTAAAAATCTTCTTTGCATGAACCAGCAGTTAGAATCTTCTGATACATGGTGTACGCTACCCTTAGAGCAAGCCCCTTGGTTAATATTAGGTCTCCCAATTGCAGCCAAAATTTTAACTTAGTCCAGTATGAGGAATAATCTTTAAAAATCTGCTTCTTGTGATACAATCAGAATCGTTCAATATTTGGTATACAGCATCCTTAGAGGGTTCAGATTCAATTTGCTCAAATAAAGTCGGTTGATAATTCTGTTCCTTATGGTGGGGTTGGGAAAGGGTAATTTACAACATAGTGCAATATTGGTAATATTCTCAAAATCTTCTTCTGTTGAACCACAAGTAGCTCTAATTTTAACTTGGTGCAAAAGAGGAATATTCTTTGAAATCTTCTTGAGAACCACCATTCAGAATGTTTGGTACTTGGTATACAGCAGCCTAGCCAGACTCAAATTAACGTTTTTTCAAATTAAGTCCCTGGATTCATAGTTGGGCACCCTGTGGGGCCCAAATTTTAATTTTGTGTAATATGATGAATAATCTTTAAAAAAAACCTTCTTCAGATCCATCATTTAGAATCTATTAATACTTCATATACAGCATCCTGGGGGTGAACGGGAAGGGCTCAAATTCAAGTTTGTGTTAAGTCTGTAGGTTGATATTTGGACTCACTAGTTTTTCCATTACTGGAAATCTAGACATTATTTCTGTGGTAGCATCCCAATTCCAGAAAAAATCATCTGGCATGGTCAACAGGGTTAAAAATAATTAAATAGCTTCATTCCTCTGCAGTGTTAACTAGCCACAGATGCTAATTAAATCCCTCTTTAAACGACTTTGATCAGGTGAATTTCTCAGGCCCCATTGGCCTCTTGTTCAAATTAAGTCCGTGTTCTAAAGTGTTAGAAGAACTCATGTCAGCTCAATAGAATTATAAATTATCTTGATAAATTTGACATCTTATACCATCATCAATATGGTTTCTGGAAGTATCATTCTACCATCCATCAGTGATACCACTTAAACACATAGGACTAGAAAATAAGAGAGGAAGTAATATTGAAACGTTGGCTCTATTTCTCGATCTTTCTAAGCCATTTGATACAATTAATCATGACATTTTATTAAGTAAGGTGAAAAAATATGGCTTTAGAGGCTTAAGCAACAATTGGTTTAAAAGCTACCTATCGAACAGAGTTCAGTATGTTAAATACAATGATCAAAAACGTGAATAAAGTACGGTGTTCCACAAGGCTGAATACTTGAACCCACACTATTTCTCTTATATATCAATATTTGTTCTTCAACAATATTAAATCTGTTATCATTTGCAGATGACACAACAGGTTATGACTCAGATTCTAATGTTGATCTCCTTGGTATACATGTTAATAATGAACTTAATAATTTGTTTGATTGGTGCTCTGCAAACCAGTTAGTTCTATATGCAAATGAAACCACATACATTTTCATTGATCCATCTTTTAATCAGAAAAGGTGTAAGTATCCAGATATCTTTATAAACAGACAAAAAATTAATAGCATGGGATCAACTGAGGAAGAAAAATCCTTGAAATTTTTAGGTATAGATATCGAGGATAATCTGTCATATCAAGCTCATATTGTTAAAATTTGTTCAAAGATAAGATGGGCAAATTATGCATTGAACAAGGTTAAAAGGATCTACCTCAAAAGGCCTTGAAAACATTATATTATGCTTTAGTCCCAGTCCCCTGCTCTCTGGTATAAGGGCAATAACTGAACTGTTGATAAATCCAAAACTGTCATTATGAATAATTAACAATAAAAAATTAACTCACACACTGACCCACTGTTCTAAAAGGATAAGATACTCAAAGTTACCGACTTATTTAAACTTCAAACTTGCCTTTTCGGGTTTGATTAGAAACATGTCAAACATCCTAGGTCTTTCAACAATTATTTTGGTATCTCATAAATCTCGACCGGTATGAACACCAGGCAATCGGGGACAAATATGAGTAAATAAAACTCAGGACAAGGTCTTTGGACTTATGCATTCCCAAGAATATGGAATGATTTGAATGAGGATCTTCAAAACCTAAATAATAACACTGCAATTAAAAAGAAACTAACAACAAAACTGTTATCTTTGTTTTCTGCAAATATTGTAGCAGTCCTTATTGTCCAGATTTAGCCTTAGGCCAAAGGAAGATGCTACGGGAGCATAATTGAGATAAATACATAAAACAGTTCGTACGTGAGTGCATTAATTATGCCCCACCATGGACCACCGGAAGTGTACACATACCCCTTTTTTAACTCACCTGAGCAAAGCTCAAGTGGAGCTTTAGCGATTACTTTCTGTCTGTCGTCTGTCCATCATCCATCCTGCATAAACTTTACATTATCGACTTCTCAAAAACCACTGGGCTGAATTGAACCAAATTTGATATGCATGTTCCTTATCATATGTAAGTTCAAGTTTATTACGGCCCCGCCGTGAGGCAGACGCCCTATAGTGATTGCTCTGTCCGTGTGTGCGTCCGTCCATCCGTCCGTCCGGTCATAACAAAACTTGTCCAGGCTGTAATCTTGATATTTGACATGTGGGTATATTATCTCAAGACGATGTGTCGTGTACCAAGGTTGCCATGCTTTGACCTTGAACTTTGACCTCCAGGTCAAATTATTCCGTTTTCGGGGTTCTTTTCTGACAAGTTCGTGTCCGGGCTGTAACTTTTTTCCCTTAATAGATAGGGTTTTGATATTTGGTATGTGGGTAGATTATCTCAAGACGATGTGTCGCGTACCAAGGTTGCCATGCTTTGACCTTGAAGTTTGACCTCAAGGACAAATTATTCAGATTTTTTTTTTTTTTTTTGACAAGTTCGTGTCCGGGCTGTAACTTTTTTCCCTTAATAGATAGGGTTTTGATATTTGGTATGTGGGTAGATTATCTCAAGACGACGTGTCGCGTACCAAGGTTGCCATGCTTTGACCTTGAAGTTTGACCTCAATGTCAAATTATTCAGAATTTGGGTTTTTTTTTCTGACAAGTCCGTGTCCGGGAAGGGATTTTAATCAGATTTTACCTATTGCTTGAAATATTTTAGTATTACGGTTCACATCATTTTATACCTAACATCGGTTAGTTGCTGCGGGGCCCGCATAGATGGATTCCATCTCCCTGATATCTAGTTCAAATAAAGTTGCCACGTCCAAAGGGGGGACCATAAGGGACATAATTCTGTTAGCACCCCTTTTTTTCTTTTAAATTAAAAAAAATCTTCTACAGAACTACCTACCAGAATGTATTGATACTTTGTATTCAGCATCCTAGAGGGGTCAGATTCAGGTTTGTTCAAAACAAGTCCCTGGGTTCATATTTGGGCTCTCTGTGGGATTTTAACTTGGTGCAATATGAGAAAGTGTATTTAAAATTTTTCTTCTTCTTCAGCTCTACCAATCAAAATCTTTATTAAATATATTTAGAAAATAGCTTCTTATGAGGATCTGATTCAAGTTTGATCATATGAGGTCCCTCAGTTCATATTTGGGCTCTCTGTGAGAGCCTGAAGTTTAACATCGTGCAACATGAGAAATAATTCTTTAAAAGTTTTCTTCGATTCACAAGAATCCTTTGATATTTGGTATGCAGCCTTATGTGGGTCAGATTCTAATTTCAAGTCCTCGAATTCATATTTGAGTTCCCTATTTTAATTTTGTGCAACCTGAGTACAATTCTTTCAAAATATTCTTATTCAGATCCACCAATCAGAATCTGTTGTTATTTGGTACATGAAAGCTTTAGTGATGTCAGATTCAAGTTTGTTCAAATCAATGCTTAAAAAATGCTTAAAAAATGAATATACAAGATTAAGAAAATGCAAAACTTTCATCATGCACATCGTTGATTGAAATTTAATAAAGTAAAAAGATGCTTCTAATGCTGTTTCTAACATAAGATCATCTTTACCTATTCACTTTATTAATCTGTATTTTGTGGAAATTGTAAATTTTTATACTGTACCAATGACCCAGACTTAGCTGGTGCTAACTCTAAAATATTTAGGGCCAAACACAAATTTTACCCCTCCCCCCCCCCCCCCCCCCCCCCAATCCCCAAAATTTGCATGCACAACCGAAAATTAGAAGTCCTATCTGGCCTTCCATACATTTTATCTTCCGCGCATGCGCAGACTCCAGGAAGTCACCGAATCTGGCACCAAATAAATCATTCATTGTTTGGCCTTTCAATCAGTAAAATCTCACTGATATCTGTACTTATAATCTCAGTTAAAATGATGCCAGACACAAAATCTTGAAAGAAATGGTGGATCTAAGGATGAAATAAGAGGATGAGAGGAAGAAACAGTGGAAGGATATGTTCAGGGCTGTAACTTATAATTTTTATGCAAAATTATTTCATGTTCCCTAATTTCGGGGCATGGCCTGATGTTTTCATTCTTGCTATGAATTTCCACTGTTTGTTCAGTGTTTTCTCTCTCCCTTTCCTTGATACCCCCCTAGCTATTCTCCCATGCTTTTGGTATTATTTTTGTAAAAAAATTTTTACTGAAATTTCTTGGGAGTTTTTGGCATAGTAACAGAATGTTTATTCTGTTTTTCCCCATGGTTACGTCCTCACCCTAGGGGTGTTTAGGCGTTTTGATCATGTATCTACCATCTGATGTACTGCAGTTTCTTCTGTGGAAGTTTCTGTTTTACATCGGATAGTGTTTAAAATTGGTTACTGATTTCAGGCCATATTTTCAGTGCCTGGAGTCTTGTTTCCGGTTTTTATTCACTTTTATTTATGTTGACAATGGTTACTTCTGACAGTGATTCCTTGTCTTCTATTGGGTTCTGTTCATAGCCAGATACTTAATATCCGTAAGTGTAGCATAAATTTTTAGATATGTTTTAAAATTTTTGTTGTCACTTAGGCTTTTTTGGGATCCATTTGGGCTCATCGTTCCCTTTGGGAACTTGGGCTCATCTTGAAATTTTTTAGAAAAAATTTTTCTTTTGAATTATTTTTCGAAATTTTTGTAATGGATTATATTATTATTATGTATCTTTGTTTTTCAAGGGTTAATGCAAGTACGATGACTGTTTAATATTTTTTCAAATATGAAAGAATATTGTTCTAATTGTAAATTGAGGAAGTCTTCCTCTGATTCTCATGTTCATTGTATTTGCTGTAGTCAGTGTACTCGCACTAATTCTTGCTTACTGTGTGCCAATTAGGATGACAAACGTTGGAGACGTGTGTCACGGTATATTGTTAGTGGTGAGAGATCCATGCCGGTCCTCTCGCCACAGGGTCACTCTAGTTTTTCAGTCTCTTTTTCAGAGGAACAAGAACAGGGTGATGTTTTCGTGATGTCTTCATGAAGTGTGCTTCCGTCGTCGCAATTAAATGAAGAGCTAGCGGCAAAAGTGCTCAACGAAATTCGGCAAGTGCCTAAGAGGTCCCTAGTAGGATCGATGGCCTTGTCGCCCGCTAGCTCGCCTGGTGAAGCAATCATTCGAGAAATGGTTGTGACACCGGGTTTGTCCGTTACGGTCCAGTAAAGGAGATCAGGTGTTGCGAGCACTAGAAAAACTCGGATCGTGCACACCCGGCGACGATGGATCGGAGGATGGAACGGCGGAAGCCAGACGGTCTACCCAGAAGGAGGAAGTAGACAAGTTCCGAGGTATGCTCATCCAGATCTTCGTGATCGCGAGCAAGAGGGAGGTCCCTCTCTCTTATAACAACATCTGCGATCAGAGGTTGTTGGTAGGAACTTGGCGGTCAAGTTCTGAGGTATGCTCGTACAGGTCCGTGATTGTGAGGAAGAGATAGGTCCCTCTCTCTTATAGCAACATCTGCGGCAGATGTTGTTGGTAGGAACTTGTGTCGGTCTGACAAGTTCGGAGGTACGCTCGTCCAGGTCATCCGTGATTGCGAGCTAGAGAGAGGTCTCTCTCTCTTATAACAACTCTGCGGCAGATGTTGTTAGTAGGAACTTGGCGGTCAAGTTCTGAGGTATGCTCATACAGGTCCGTGATTGTGAGCAAGAGAGAGGCCCCTCTCTCTTATAACAACATCTGCAGTCAAAGGTTGTTGGTAGGAACTTGGCGGACAAGTTCTGAGGTATGTTCGTTTAGGTCGTCCGTGATTTCGAGCAAGAGCGAGGTCCCTCTCTCTTATAACAACTCCTGGGGACAGAAGTTGTTGGTACGAACTTGTGTCAGACGCTCCTTCCTTAGACTGCCGCGGTGGCCATTCTTATAGTTTCCTCTTAGAATGCCACAGTGGCCAGTCTTTTAGCTTCCTCTATGTTCGAAAAGCACACGACCGCGCTGGTCCATTGTCGCTAGTTAGCTCGAACGGTGAAGTAGTTACTCAGCCCATGAGAACTATGATGCAGGGTGTAGACGATCCGGGCTAGAAAAGGTGAGATCATATAAGGTGGAGCAATCGATATGATATGCAAGTATGCTCACCCAGTGACGACGGAAGAAGGAAACTGATAAGGTCCTAGGCCAGCTAGTCTTATGGTTTCCTCTACATACGGATAAAGTGATCTTTACTTTGCACAGGGCTATAAAACCTGATGAGTGGTGTCAGTTCCCTGTCGCCGGTGTAATGATTAAGATTGGATACTTGGACCGTGACTCCGGATGTGTCGCATTTGCATTGTATTTAAAGCAAGTGGGTAAGGGCTCTATGATTTTAAAAAAGACAAGGGCTAGGTTTCACAGAGGTTTATGTCCCTTGTCTAAAACAGCTAGCTCATCTGGCAGATCTCACTTGTATGTGGATGTTGTGATGCCGGGTATGTCCGTGGCGGTTGCTAGGGTGTAGCGAGCACTGTGGATCGAATCCATGCTCCCCTAGTGTTGATGGAAAGAAGAAGACGACAAGTTCTGAGGTATGCATGTCCGGTAAAGAGAAAAGAAGAGGATCAAGCACTCTCGACCACACCTTGGCTAAGTGACTCAGGTTTCCCGGTCTTCATCGTCAAAGGTCCATCTTTAGCAAGAAGTCGCACCATCTAGTAGCCAAGGAGATGAGGTTTCATTCATGGGGTCGTCCGCAGTAATAACTATATTGGACTCCCTGTCTTTGGAGCAGCCGACAAAGAGGCTATTTGTGACCGCTGCTCCTCAGGCCTCTGTAACGGACTTGCTGTCGCAGTTGCACAGCTAATCGCAGTATTCCTGCTAAGGCAGAAGCACTCAACGTTGATCTCAAAATTTTGAGCTGTTGCATAGTGCTTTTTTGGTCCAGTCATCTACCTGTTTAGATGCTAGTGACTGTGATTCTATCTGATTTAATCATATTATGGATAGGATAACTTTCCCTCCGGAACAACTCTTGGATGATATAGATATCATACATTATCATTTCCTTGATCTTGTTCCAGTGATTCAAAATGCTGCGAGCAATTTTGAGAAACCGCCAGCGTAGTTAGACGCTGACTTCATACGGTTAAGAGCAGGGTAGTAAGATCTCTTTCCGGTTAAGTCTACATGGGTGTCGCAGATCTTCGATTCTGTATACGACACCATATATTATCTTCCCGCGGAAAAAGTAATTCGGTTTCTTATCTTCTTCCTCTGTATTTTTAATCAGTTGTGATGGTTCACATACTTTTAAAAACAGCAGGGGAAGACGTTGAGAGTTCCTCAGCGTTGATTGAGCAGGCTAAGATCCTAGTTTTACCTTCATCATTTAGCTGTTCACTCGGACGCAATTGAGAAGATAATTTCTTTAGTCAGAGCGAATTTAGTCTCATAGTTTTATGTACTTAATTTAAGTACTGTGACACATTGTCTGTATGGAAGGAATTTTGTGGTCGTTGTACCTTTTAAAATTCTTTCCAGACATAGTATTTATTTCTCGGTCTTAACTTATGTTAAGTGAGAGTTATGCTGATGCAACGAAGCCTTGTGTCTTCATTTTTGCAATTGACTAGGTGGAAAACTTGCCATAGGTCGCTTTAGTCTTCCAACTCTAGTTTTTAGCTCATCTTGACAAAGTCAAGCTGAGCTAATCTCATCGCTCTCCGTCCGTCGCCTGTCGTCTCTCGTCCGTCGTCCGTCAGCACCATGTTTTGGTCTTCTCCTCCAAAGCCACTGGGCCAATTCAAGTGAAAGTTTGTGTGAGTGATGGTCCCAAAGGGGCATTTAATTTTTGTTCAACTCAGCATGCCCACCCCCATAGGGAGGGAGTGGAGGAAAATGTTCCAAAATATTTTTAAAATCTTCTTCTCAAGAACCAGTGTGTACAATGACTTGATATTTGCTATGGAGCTTCCATATGAGGTGTAGAATCAAGTTTGTTCAAACGAAGTTCGTGAAGTAATATTTGGCTTTGTAATAGGAGGGGTAAGATTTTTGGCCCCGCCCAAAATTTCTATTTTCTGAACCGATGGTCCAGTATGAACCAAATTTGGTTTGTGGTAGTATTGGGTCATAAGTACTTGTCCCATGCAAAAAAAAAAATTCCCGCATCCCCATGGGAACCCTGGGAGCTAAAAATAGAAATATTTTCAAACGCCCATATTTCCCAAACCCCACGGAACAGAGAGCTTTTATTTGGTATGAAGTATCCTTATGACCAGTAGAATTGAATGGTAAAAAAAAATTGTCATCGGTTATGTTAGGGTGTTCTGTAATGGGCATCGAAAAAATGCTGAGTCAGCATATTTGCAAAAATTTTAAAAAATCTTTTCTCCAGAACCAATCATCAGAATCTTTTGATATTTGGTATACAGCATTCATAGGGGGGTCAGATAAAAGTTTGTTGAAATAAAGCTCATTCTCTTCAGAACCACCAGTCAGAATCTTTTAATATTTGGTATACATCACTGTTATGAGGGTCAGATTCTAGATTGTTCAAACCAAGTCCCTAGGTTAATATTTGGGCTTCCTACGGAAGCCCAAATTTTATCTTTGTTCAATATGGAGGGTAATTTAAAAAAATCTTCTTCTTCAGATCCATCAGTCAGAATGCTTTGATATTTGGTATGCAACATCTCTATGGGGGTCAAATTCAAGTTTGTTCAAATCAGATCCCTAGGTATACATTTGGGCTCACTATGGTAGCCCAAATTTTTACTTAGTGCAATATGAGGAAATTTCTTTAAAAATCTTCTTCTTCAGATCCACCAGTCGGAATGCTTTTATATTTGGTATACAACATCTCTAGGGGGGTCAGATTCCAGGTTGTTCAATTTGAGTGCCTAGGTTAATATTTGAGCTCCATATTGGAACATGAAATTTAACTTAGTACAATATGAGGGAATTTCTTCAAAAATCTTCTTCTTCAGATTCACTTGTCAGAATGCTTTCACATTTGGTATACAACATCTCTAGGGGGATCAGATTCAAGTTTGTTCAAATCGGATCCATAGGTCAATATTTGGGCTCGCTATGGTAGCCCAAATTTGAACTTAGTGCAATTCGAAGAAATTTCTTTACAATTTCTCTTCTTCAGATCCAACAGTCAGAATGCTTTCATATTCGGTACACAACATCTCTAGGGAAGACAGATTTAACTGTGTTCAAATCAAGAGCCTGGGTTAATATTTGGGCTCTCTATGGGAGCCGGAATTGGCCATTTTGCTGAAGAATTAAAAATTTTGTATTCAGTACCCTCTAGAGGTACTAAGATTAATCCACATAGGTTGTATCAAGGGGCTTCATAGGGGAGCTCTACATTTTACTTATGATCAACTGAAGAAAAGGCATGATGCCCAGATTATTTTTGTCACTCCTGAGGGACTCAAGGATTGACAGTGTAGCCTATGGAGATGGCTTGCTTAATGTAGACTCATTCTTGGACTCTGTTTAAATTGTGTTCTATACAAGATGAGCACTTCAGGCCCCGTGGGGCCTCTTGTTTTTTATAAGAATCTATTCCTGTCTCTTTAAGCTGGGGTCTAATGTCCCATCACCAGCAAAAAGAGTACTAGAGGTTGTCCTAGACTCAAATCGTCTATTAGGACTGATAGCAAGGTATAGATATACCTAAGTCTTTGATGGTAACCTTTCATTATTGTAGGATTAAACTACAAGAAAGCATCTATTCTCGACTCTTTAAGTTGGGGTCTAATTGACTACAGCCAACAAAAGAGTAGGAGAGTTTGTCCTAGACTCAATTCGCCTATAAGGCTCATAGCAAAGGTATAGGTATCACTCCTATACATAATTCTTTAGGTTTGTCTATACAACCACTTGGTTAGGGGTTTCTCGTCAGACTGAGTTACTGATCAGACTCCCCTAAGCCGGTGGTTCGAGGCTCTTATAGAACTCGGTCTGGCATATTTTGACTGGATGTCGATAATTAGATTATTATGATTATCTTTCAGTCTATAAGCTAACGTTCGGCAATTGCAGCGAGTATAGTTCTTTAGATCACTTGTATTGTGAACTAGATAATGTCTCATGGGATTTATGATAGGATTCATGTATCCCACTATTCATTTGGCTGGTTCTTCTGTTTCACAGAGTGAATTAACCAGCTGTTTTGAATCGCTTTTATCTGTTATCTGACGCATTAACTGCGATAGTTTTATGCGCCGGATGGAGTTGTGTGGAGCGGCTTGGAACGTTTTTTCGATGGGTCGCTTACACACATGTCTACTCCAGTTATTAACTGGACTTGTAGACGTTTTTCCCTCATGACCTGTTTTGTTTTAGAGAATCTTTTAACATAAGGTCCAAGTTTGGGCATATATTATGGTTTTCTCTATTATTTCGGACGTGAGTTCATATTTTGCATTACAATCTTGAGTCCGGGGGGTCTCTCTATGCACATCAGAGTTTATCAGAAGAGACGTATGCTTCTGTTGTCATTATTTTTCAATAGAAGGGACATTGATGTTCATTCTGTTGTTAAATAAGTCAGTTAGCTATTCGTACTGCTTGGGTTATTTATCCTCCAATTAGTAGTCAATGCTTAAGATTTCAGCGCATAAGTAAGCACTGGCTATATCTTACGCTTATTCTAACTGTTTGGCTATTATATGATCTTATGTGGGATCTCTTCAGGATAGTTAAGTTTTCGGCGCATGGGAATAATAGTTTCCATTATTTGTGTCACTAGTATAAGGCTTTTGAGTGCATACATTAACGCTCAGCTGTTTTCATGGGAATGAATGATAGGATATGTGTATCCTTCAATTCATTTGTTTCTATTGATTTCATTGAGGTTATGGGGTCTGCTTTTGAGCATTCGCCAGAAGCTTCCCCATTAGAAGGTTTTTTTCTTTAAGGGAAGTTTTATTTTTCATGTCATTCTCCGCTCTCAGTGGCATTACGGAGTATTCAAACGTGAAGTAGCTTTATGATCTCTATATTATTGCTGTCTGCGTCAGCAATGATTAAGTAATGTGGGTGAGGAGGTTTCGACATATATTTGAACTCCCCCCCCCCCCCAAAAAAAAACAAACAACTCACGTTGTCGTGTATATATTTTTTAATACATACATACTTTGCGTCTGGGTCGTGTTGGATGGCACCATCATACGCATACATGCAGTTCTGTTGCATTTGTTTCTGGTATTTAATTTCTGATTTTGGAGCCGGTTTTTCATACCTACCTCCATTTCTAGATCCTGGTCTCTATTTTGTCGGTTCTCAAATCACATATTCTCGCGTGTTTATAGTTGTAGATATCAATAGTACACATTGGAGAGTGTTTTTTACTGGATTTAATATTTCAGAGGCCTCCTGTGAATGATGTTGAAGCATGTTTTCTCTGCAGAGATTGTTCATCTTATCTCACTTCTGTATGTTATAATTGATTTTTCACTGATTTTGTCATACCTGTATATGGCATCTGCAGTGCATATTTTATAGCGGATAATGTTATTTACTAAATTCATCGCTATACCCTTGCTTGTGAAGTGGCGTTAAGCACCATTTATTATTCATGAATTAATTTTTTGAGTGCCTGATCGATATTTATTTATATCGTTTCCGGGTACTGCTTATTGATTCTAGAGCTATCCCCTCCTTCTTTTGAAGTTATGTTAAAAAAAGTGGGGGGGGGGGGGGGGGGGGGGGAGGGGGTCATTTTGTCCACTTCTCTGCCTTATGGGGTATGTAACTATTGAGGAAGTTGTCTTGTCCGTACTATGTTCGGCAATCAGCTGTAATATTAGTGTATGGCATAGGTTTATGGGAAATTTCTCTCATTCTCAGTATGCCTTAATTATTTTTAGGGCCTAGACCAGACTAGTCTCTAAAATGGTTTATTTGTTTCATCTTAATTAACATGATTTTATGCTTAGATTTAGGATGTACATAATTGGATACATATTAGGTTATGTCTCTTCTATTATGGTATTAAGAGACATACATGTAATTCTTATTTCTTCATCATGGATTGAAGGATTTGTTCTATGTTGATCTAGTATTTCCGAAGTTCTAGGCCCTCCACCTTTTTACGATTCAGCTAAGTTTGGGTCATTGGTACAGTATAAAAATGTTAAAAAATTTATAGTAATTTATATATTTTTTACACTTACCAATGACCCAGACGGGAATGGCCCTCCCATGAGTGGGCAGTACTAGGCACTCATACCTCCCCGCTGAATTATTATAACCTTTTTTTATACGAAGAGTGATTTATTTGGCGCCAGATTCGGTGACTTCCTGGAGTCTGCACATGCGTGGAAGGTAAAATGTATGGAGGGCCAGATAGGACTTCTAATTTTCGGTTTTGCATGCAAATTTTGGGGATTGGGGGGCAAAATTTGTGTTTGGCCCTAAATATTTTAGAGTTAGCACCAGCTAAGTCTGGGTCATTGGTAAGTATAAAAAATAAAAAAAATTACTATAAATTTTTTAACTTTTCTGTCTTTATGAATTATTAGTAATAAAGCAATTTTCTTGTTGGAACTCTGATATGTTTGGCAGTTCTTGTTCTCTCAAACCACTGCCTCTGTCAGTAGGAAAAAATAAACAAGAGGCTCAAGTGAGCCTGAAACACTCACCTGTCTCAAATTGTCAAAAGAGATGAGTGTATCAGTAAGTGAACAGAAGCAAGAGCAATTTTTGATTTGCTATGATGAAACCAAAGGCAACTTTTTTGACCATTGATTTCTGTTGGCCGTAGGAAAGGATTCTAGCAAGCTCTGTTCAGTGAAGTATTAAAAAACAATAACCAAACAAAATTTTTGTTTTGTTTTCAACTACTGTGGTTCCCTCTAGCACCCCCCCCCCCCCCCAACACCCCCTCCTCCCCCAAAAAAGAACAAACTTGAATTTGACACCCTTAGAGATGTTACATACCAAATATGAAAGGATTCTCACTGGTGGACCTGAAGAAGAAGAATTTTCAAGAAATGTTCTCATATTTGACAAAGTTAAACTTTGGGCTTCAATAAAAAGCCCAAATATTAACCCAGGGACCTGATTTGAACAACCTTCAATCTAACCCTCCCAGAGGTGTTGTACAACAAACATCAAAAGAATCTGACTGCTGGATCTGGAGAAGAAGATTTTTAAAGAATATTCCTCATATTGAACAAAGTTACAATTTGGGCTCCCATAGGGAGCCCAAATATGAACCCAGGGACTTGGCTTGAACAAACCTGAATCTCCTTTCCATAAGGATGCTGTATACCAAATATCAAAAGATTCTGACTGTTGGATCTGGAGAAGAACATTTTTAAAGAATATCCCTCATATTGCACTAATTTGAACATTTGGGCTCCTGTAGAGTGCCCAAATATGGACCCAGGGGTTAAATTTCAACAACCATGTGAATCAGTCTTCCATAGATGTTATATGTGAAATATGAAAGCTTTTGGAGCAGTGGTTGGGGAGAAAAAGATTATTTTATATTTTTCCCTTTACCTTCAGTGTTAAATAATGCACTCAGCATTTTTTCAAAGTCCCGAAACTGTACCTTAGGACAAAACCGATAGCAATTTTTTTTCACCATTCCTTTCTATTGGTCTTAAGGAAGCTTCACACTAAATTAAAAGTTTCAGTGCTGTGCAGTTTTGGAAATATGGGCGTTTGAATATTTTTTTCTATTTTTAGCTCGGGGCAGCGGGAAATTTTTTTTGCCTGAATCAAGTACTTGGGATCCAATAATACCTCATAGCAAATTTGGTTCAAATCGGCCTTTCAGTCGGAAAATAGAAATTTTGGGCAGAGCACAAAATAGGGATCCTCCCAAATATTGACCAAGAAAATTTCTTTGAACAAACTTGAATCTTGAGTACCAAAGGAGCTTACATACCAAATATCACAGCATTCTGACAGGTGGTTTATAAGAAGAAGATTTCAGGAGAAATTGATGCTTTTGGGGCATCACTCCCACCCCAGTGGGGGCACTGAGTTCATTTTAACAAACTGGAAAGAGGATACCTCCAATATACTGTATGTCAAATTTGTTTAGGTTTGGGCTAGTGGTTTTGAAGGAAAAGACCGAGTTCTAAAAGTTAACGGATGAAGGACGGCGGACACCAAGTGATGACTTTCAGTCAGGTGAGCTAATAATGAGTGAAAAATTATTTAAAAAACAAAAATCCTTAAATGTCTAGAAAAAAACAATCAGCATGCCTTTGTCAGGTTTTTGCTTGAGGCCCCTTGGGATCTTATGTTAGAAATAGCATGAGAAGCATCTTTTTACTTTATTAAATATCAATCAACAATGTGAGTGATGCAAGTTTTGCATATCCTAATCTTGTATATTCATTTTAATTTAGAACTGCATCCTCTTGAAATTTTGGAAATATATCTTGTATATACTATTCAATAAAAGTTGCTTGCTGCGATGTGATGTTCAGCGTACAAATTCCAGCTGTGTAGGCGACTTTGGATAGTCTGACGACTGACTCGCACATCTGTTGCTCGGTGCAGCTGCTGTTAAATTTCTGAGGCACTTTGATGGCAGTTACATAAGGCTGTGGTTCAGATGAAACAATCCTGGTTAGCAGTTGTCACCCTTGGATGACCTGATCAACGTCTCTCATCAACATTGCCTGTCTGACAGTAGTGTGACCACAACCTGCTAATCATTGATTGAGTAACGTTGAGAATTTGAGCCACTGCAGTCTGTCTGTTACCAGCTTCCAACATGCTAATGGAACGTAGACGTTCATTATGTATCAATCTTTTGTAGACCTCCAGTAATGTTGTTGTACTTGTCTATTTCAGGGACATCTTAAACAGATCAAATTTTTGTCATTTCATCTTATAATATATATTGTCATATTTACAGGGAGGTATGGGTGCGGCTCTCTTATCAGATCCAGAAAGAGCAAAAGAGGTATGTAAGGTTTTATATGCAAATTTTCTTGCCATATGATTTTTGCACACCTAAATGAAATTGGTACTGAGCTGAAGTTACCACTGATGTCCTTATTAGCTCACTTGACTTTCAGTCACAGTGGGCTATAGTGATCACTCCCTGTCTGTTGTCCTGCATGAAGGTGGTGTTTGTGGCTTTTATTCAAAACAATTCAACCAGTTTCAGAGAAATTAGGGAGTTGTTGATTAAGCACACCGTCACCCTAGGGCTTACGATAGGGTAAGACAGGATAAGATTATCTCCGACCACAATGTCAGGACTTGTGAACAATCTTTAACAAGTCATGGATAATCTTCAGTAATCTCTGGAAGTCTTGGAGAATATTTTGCAGTCGTAAGAGTGATTTTAGTCATGGACAGGTTTTTGAGCATGCACAAAATTCTGGCTACGACTGATGTGGTCGTTAACAATCATAACTTATCTTAAACCCCTGTCACTCTCTGCTGTGATCAGGCTGGCGCTTGCAGTGCACTGCAAAAGTATCAAAATATGAGTAACTCCCAGGAACTTCACCCCGATTGCCTACAGGGGGCACGATGACGCTGTGTACTGAGGCGTACTGCACGTCGATGGTGCGCATGTCTTCAACCAATCTAACCCTGCCTGTGCTGCGGTGCAGAGTTCAGAGTTACGATGTTGGGGAGCTGACAGCTGCTCGTCGTTGCTCGGTGGTTCTCTCCGGGTACTCCGGCTTCCTCCACCCGTAAAACTGTCTCGGTCACGATTAGCCATTGTGCATAAGTATGTGACCTTAAACACCAATAAATAAATAAATAAATAAATAAATAACTCCCAGGAAGATCGTGGAAAACTTTCCAAAATTGTCAAACTGTTAAAACAAGGTAGCTCTTGTATGCTTCTATCCCACTTATCATGTTTTCATTGCTCTCTTAGTACCACCCATTGCGTTCCTACTTTGCCAAGTGTCACACTCTCACAGGCTCTCACTGCACTTCCTCTATGCTGTAAACACACTTAGTGCATCCAAGTCACTGTCTTTGCATTGCTAGTACGTTCTCAACATGTTTTTGCATCACCGTGCCCCCATGTGGGCAACCAGGATAAAGTGCCTTGCCCAAAGACACAACGTGGGTCATCCCGGATGGGGCACAAAGATCAGATCACTTTGAAACTTGGTATGTTTGTTTGGGGTAAACAGTATTTAAGATCAGATCACTTTGAAACTTGATATGCTTGTTTGGGGTGACCTCCGGATGGGAGCTATCGGTTTTCTTCCGTTTCTGTCAAAAAATGTTACTGCTGACAACAGCCATTGATCTTAGTTTAGTTAGACCTCAATATTTCCCTTTGGCTCACCCTACAGGGCACATTTATGATTGGATTGCTTTGAAACCTGGTATGCTTGATTGAGATGACCTTGAGATGGAAGCTATTGATTTTCTTCCATTTCCGTCAAAAAATGTTGCTGCTGGCAACAACCATTGAACTTAATTTAGTCAGGCATCAATATATTCCTTTGGCATGCCCTACAGGGCAAATTTATGATCAGATCAGTTTGAAACTTGGTATGCTTGTTTGGGGTTTCCTCTAGATGGGAGCTATCGATTTTCTTCGATTTCCCTCAAAAAAATGTTGCTGCTGACAATGACCTTCGTTGAACTTAGTACAGTTATACATCAATATTTTTCTTTGGCACACCCTACAGGGCATATTTATGATCGAATTGCTTTGAAACCCTGTTTACTTGTTTGGGGTGACCTCAAGATGGGAGATATCGCTTTTCGTCGATTTCTGTCACAAGATTTTGCCGCTGGCAATGACCTTTGAACTTAGTTTAGTGAGGCCTCAATATGTTCCTTTGGCACACCCTACAGGGCACATTATGATCGGATTGCTTTGAAACCTGGTGTGCTTGTTTGGGGTGAGCTCTAGATGGAGCTAGTGATTTTCTTCCATTTCCATGTAAAATAATTGTCATTGGCAATGACCTTTGATGAACTTAGTGGCGTTATGCATCAACATTTCTATTTGAAACACCCTGCAGGTCACATTTATGATTTGATCACTTGGAAACTTGGTGTGCTTGTTTGGAGTGACATCTATATGGGAGCTATCGATTTTCCTTGATTTCTGTCGAAAAATGTTGCCACTGGTTTGAACTTAGTTTAGTCAGGTCTCAATATTTCCCTTTGGCGCACCCTACAGGGTACATTTATGATCCATTCACTTTAAAACTTGGTATACTTGTTTGGGATGACCACTAGATGGGAGCTATTGATTTTCTTACTTATCCGTTAAATGATTTTGCCCTTGGCAACGATCTTTGAACTTGGTTTAATTAAGCATCAATATTTTCCTTTGGCACACCCTTCTGGGCACTTCTGGGCACATTTATGATTGGATTGCTTTGAAACTTTGTATGCTTGTTTAGGGTGTCTTTAGATGGGAGCTATCAATTTTCTTTCATTTCCATCAAAGAACATTGCCTTTGGCAACAACCTTCGAACTTCGAACTTAATCTAGTCAGGCATCAGTATATTTCTTTGACATGTGTCCACTTTGAAACTTGGTGTGTGTGTGCAGGGTGACCTCTAGATGTGAGCTATTGATTTTTTGCTCAACTTTGACATAGTCAAATTTGAGGTTATGTCATGGCGGTCGTCCATCTGTCCACAATTCCATACGGCTCGGGCTAGAGGCCGTATTTATGAACTGATCTTCACGAAACTTCTTGGGTACGTTTGTTATCACCATGGGACGAGAATGAGTGGTTTTGGGTGCGCTCCAAATTTCAAGATGGCTGCCAGTGGCCATTTTATACCAAAATTAGGTGCCATCTGTTTTTTGTACAGAACTTCTATATGAAGGTTCTGATTTGAATAAATTTTTGTATGAATGATCAGTAACATGGACTACATCACATATAATACAGGTTTTTTTCTCAAGCATAAGTTAAGCAAATTTGATGAACTTTGAATTATTCAGTGCTACTTATACGTTGTTAGTACACATGTCAATTCGACTCGGGCTAGAGGTTGTATTTATGAACCGATATTCACAAAACTTCTTGGGTACCTTTGTTATCACCTTGGGATGAGAACGAGTGTTTTGGGTGCGGTCCAAAATTTCAAGATGGCCACTGGCGGCCAATCAGACAAACTTTGATTTATTCAGTGCTACTTATACCTAGAAAGTGCACATTTCAATACAACTTTGGCTAGAGGCATCTAACTGTCACCCACCTTTACAATACTTTACCTGTACATTTGTTACAGGGGGGTATGGTCAGTATTTATTTACAGACCTTTACAATACTTTACATGTACCTTTGTTATCAGGTCATTACCTAGATGTGTGTCATTGCTGTGTCACTATATGTGTACATGTCTTACACAAGTTGAGCTACAGTGTCATTGACACTTACATTTTTCATTTCCATAAAAAATGATGGTCGATTGTACCAGCCTCTGAACTCAGTGCATTTGTACAGCAGCTTATCCCTTTTGCACCTCTGCAGGGTATATTTATGAATTTTCATAAAAAAAAAAGATAAAAAAACATTGCCACAAGCAATAACCTTCAAACTTGGAGAATTTGTGCATTAACATCTTCCTTTGGCATGCCTCAGAGGACACATTCATTATCAGGTTGTTTTGAAACTTTGTATACTTATTCAGGGCGACAAAAATAGGAGCTATCGATTTTCTTTTCATTTTCATCAAAAACTATTGATGTTGGCAACAGTCTTTGAATTTATTGCTTTTGTGCATCAACATTCTTCTTTGACATGTCCTCCAGGGCACATTTATCGTAGGATTGTTTTTGAACTTGGTGTGATCATTAGGCGAAACCTTTACATAAGAGATATTGATTAGCATTCATTTCTGTGACAAAAGTTGCTGTTTACAATAACTGCTGAACTTACTGCATTTGTGTATCAGCATTCTTCCTTTAACCAGCCTTACAGTTTACATTTTAAAAATGCATGGATTGCTCTGATGTTGAGCACACACAATGCTGTTATGTTGAAGTTTCACCAAATAACACTGGAACCAAAGATCTTCAATTTTGCCATTTAACTTTTAACTTACCAAGTTCAAGTTTGTCAAGTTGAGCTACAGTGTCATTGACACTTTCATTTATTAAATCTTCTCATGATCCGATGGATGGAATGACTGAGTTGATACTTGGTATTCATCTTCCTTTTGCTGAGTCAACATTTTTAAAAAATTTAAAAAATCTCCAGAACCACTCATCAGACTATTTTGATGTGAGGGGTGACAGATCCAAGTTTGGTCAAATGAAATCCCTGGGTTCAAATGTTGGCTCAATATAGGAGACACCTATTTTAACATTGTTGTTGGCAATGGAAAAATGCTGAGTCAGCATGTTTTCAAAATTATTTAAATTTTCCTTCAGATTTAAACAAACTTGCATCTAGCCCCAAAAGGATGCTCCATCCCACAGGCAGGGAGCCTAAATATGAACTGCACAGAACAGAGAACTTTTATTTGTCATGAAGTATCCTTAGGACCAGTAGACTGGAATGGTAAAAAAATTGCCAACGGTTGTGTCATGGTGCACTGTTAAGGGAATTTTTTGATATTTGGTACAGCATCCATGGGGATGGGGGGGGGGGGGGGGGGGGGGGGAGGGGGGTGCAGATACAGATTAAGCTCCTCTGTTCATATTTGAGCTCAAATTTTAACTTGGTGCAATATGAGAAGTTCTCTTTAAGGAATATTTTTCTCCAGAACCACCAGTCAGAATCTGGCTGTTCAGTTTCCAATATTGTCACAGGGTGCAGATTCATGTTTCTTCAAATCAAGTTCCCCAGTTAATATAACACTTTTTCTCCAGAACTAGTCAGAATCTTTCGATATTTGATATACAACATTGTTACGGTGGTTAGATTCAAGTTTGTTCAAATCAAGAACCTTGGTTGATATTTGGGCTCCCTATGGGAGCCCAACTTTTAACTTGGTGCAATGTCATCAGGAATAAACTTTACGAATCTTCTTCAGATCCGTCAGTCAGAATCTTTTGATATTTGGTATGCAACATTGTTACAGAGGTCAGATTCAAGTTTGTTCAAAGCAAGAACCTCGGTTGATTCTTGGGCACCCTATGAGAGTCCACTTTTAACTTTGTTCAATATGAGGAATAATCTAAAAATCATTTTATATTCACCAGTCAGAATCGTTTTATGTTTGCTATACATCATCCTTATGGAGGGCAGGTTCGAGTTTGTTCAAATCAACTCCCTTGATTAATATTTGAGCTCATTTTTGGAGGCCGAATTTTAACTTGACACAATATGAGCAATATTCTTTAAACATCTTCTCACAAATCCCCAATCAGAATCTTTTGATATGTGGTATACACCACCCTTTGAGGAGGCAGACGCAAGTTTGTTCAAAACAAGTCCCTGGATTCATATTTGGGCTCCTTATTGGTTTTGAATCTGAATTTCCCCTGGTCTGTGTGCCAATCTGAAATTTCATAATCTGTTTTCGGTCCCATTTCTTCCTGCCTGCCCACCCACCTGCCCACTTGTCGGCGTGCCTGCCCACCCATCCACACCCACCAATCTATCCCTCCTTCTGTCCGCCCTTCCATCTGTCTGTCCATCCATCTGTCCATCAGTCCATGTGTCCAGGTCCACATCCAGTACCTTCAGTGGTAGGAGGTGTGGCCTAACACAAAACATTTCCATTATCTAAGTACCGCGTATCGATTCCTTAAGTGTTGCAACAACAGGAAAACCATTGAGGGTCCATCTTAAGAGTGCCTGTCCACCTGGATGGCCCTCAGGCCACCCGTCCTTCCATTCATCCATCCATCCATTAGGATGTAATTAACTGGGACGCCGCAGCACACTACTTGCTGACCTGCTCAAGGAGGGAAGAACCTTCAGAGAAGTAGAAGAGACCCACAATGAGTTCTACAAAACTGAGCTGGATCTGGAAAAAGTGGGTAAAATGGTTGAGCAAGCCCCAAATGGGCCTTCTCAATCGCTGCTGTTTGGTGTAGAAATTGCTTGTAAAATATGGGGTGCATATGCAGGTGGCAAGAAGGGCATGAGGACCATGATAGCAGCAGCAGGAATGACGGCAATGAGTGAAGGGTTGATAATCCTATTGTCCACACCAGCTGTAATACTAGCCGAGTGTGGACCACCATGTCTGAACGAAACAGTCCTTCCACCCAAGGTGGCAAAAACATGAGAGCATAGAGAGCTCTGGCTTTTTTGTTTGCGGGCGATCTGAGGGGCCACTTGCTCAGTGTGCTGTAGCACCACAAGGACAGTACAAGAAAATGGTTCAGTCTTGAGCCAGTGACCTTGATTTTTCCAAGTTCCTACCGAATGGCTTGGCTCCTTTTTTCTTGCTTTCTTGGCTACAAGACATGCTGCTTGAGCCTCTTCAGAGTCTGCTTGAAGGTTTGGCATTCTCCACCTGGACATGCTCTTCGGACCTTCTTAACTCAGTGACATGCAGTTTTGACCAATGAAGGATACCTATATTCTGGAGGGTGCGGTGGCTTGGTAGGTAGAGGTGCAGCCTGCAAGCCAAGAGGTCCTTGGTTTGAATCTCATCTGTGGCAACTGCATTGTGTCCTTGGGCAAGACACTTCAGCCCCATTGCCCATGTGGGGACACGGTGATGTTGTGTACTAGGGCATACTGTTCGTCAATGGTGCATTTGTCTTCAACCAGTGCTAACCCTGCTTGTGTAGAGTTAGTATGTTGGGGAGCCTGACAGTTGCTCGCCATTGCTCAGTGATTCTCTCCAGGTACTCCTTCCTCCACCCATAAAACTGTCCGACACGAGGTGATCCTTGCTGTCGAAAGTGTCATTAAACACCGAATAAATAAATAAATATACCTATATTCTGGTGCTCTTACTATCGTCTCTTCTGCAATATCATCATTGGCTTCGGAGAGTTCTGCATTCTTGTTCTCTAGATCATCCAATTGTGCTCCCTGTTCTAGCACTCGCAGTACCAATTTGCCCAGGATTGTCCATAGTTCTCTTTCCTTCCTGTCGCATTGGCTTGGGTGGTCATACAGGCCAATAGATCTGCCTGCAGTTTGGCAGTCTCAATTTCCAACTTGGATACCTTATGTCCCCCCTTTCAGACCTGCTCCTTGGCTTAGTGCTGTTCACTTTGGGATTCAACTATTGCTCTATCCAGTATGGTGTTCTCTCGTCTATTACATTGCCCCTTGTAAGTTGTGCTCAGAGCTTCACATTTTCAGTTTCTAAGGTTTGCTTTCATGTATTCCATGCAGAGGATGTGGGAAAACATTACCCCAAGCCTGCTGTTTGTAAATTCCTTCCCGCAATTACTGTGACACCTATCTCCAGACTGGCAGGAAAGTTTCTTGTGAGGGCTATGGTATCGAAGGTCTGATGCCCAAGAAAACTATTTTTTACATGTGCCACAGATATGTGGTATGTTGAGTTTGATCCCAAGTGTACCCATGAATTCGACAATTCCGGCTTTGGCCAGGGGCAAAGTGTTTGTATGCAGGATGGTTTGCAGATCCTATCTTGCAGGATGAAAGTGGCAAGCCAGTATGCAGCAATGTGTGCAGGAGGAAACAATGCCCATGGGATGTAAGTGGATACAGAGGGTGGCATTCCTGTATCCAAATAGTTGCAATTCAGAAGGCTTATGTCCACATCTGCCACAGTTGAGTCGAATATATAGAGATTATTATGACACTAAAGTGATCTGGTTTGTCGTATTCCATTGAGTTGATGAGGTCAGATCGCCGGATCACATGAGCTGCCTTTGGCAACTTATGTGATCTGGCCAGCTGACCTTGTCAATGAGACGGAATGTGACAAACCAGATCAGTTTACTGTCATAATGATCTGTTTATTATATGCCCTTATGGAAATTCACCTTTCACATGAGAAATCAATATAAGGATAAATAACGTGCAGTTGTAGCTAGAACTACATTTATTTTCAAACAAACAATACTTGTAAAATTATGGGGACGTCCCAAAATAGCATTTAAAGGTAGCACCATTCCACATTTCATTCTTCAACATCAGAGTCAGATCCACGCATTAAAATAGCAATAAAGTTACAAAACAAAGATATTTTATTGTGATTAATAGGGGTTAGTACATATAAAATTGATTACTAGTAAGAACAATATTAGAAATTCATGTTATTTGATAGTGTTTATTTACACAAATGAAGAATACCTAGAAATGTTTGGTAACCTGGGCAGACTCGAAATTCTCCAGTTTTGAGACCCACCATCTGATACAGAATTGGAAAACCACTCAGTGTGATCTGGCGATCAGGTTTCGATGGGTGAAAAACACGGTCATTGATAGGTATATATACATATTATCATGATAATGTGCATGTCCTGTGATTTGTATCAGATTTGAGGTGGTGTCCAGAATGGAATCTCAACGAGCCAGCTTTGCCGGCAAGTTGTGATCCCATTTTTGGACACCTCCGAAAATCTGATGCAAATCACAGGACATGCACTTTATCATGATAATTCATTTATCTAACAATTTTGGAAACATAAACAGATTAAATCATAAATAAATTTTGGGAACATAATGTTGGGCGAGAAAAAGTTTTAAAAAAAACATATTTTATGGAAAAAATATTGTTGTGCACTCTAACAAACAATGGCTAATGTGGTCACTGCAATTTTCAAAGTTGTGTTGTCAAATTTTCACTCTCAGTGTCACTTCCTACGATGAACCGCTTGAATTTACGAGTGTACACCATCGACACATCCTCAGAAACCGGGTAGGTGTAATATTGAATTGTGCAGCTTCTATTTTTATTGTGTGTGTGTGGGGGTGGGGGGGGGGGGGAGGGTGTCATTGGCTATTAATAGTTCTGTCACTAACTGTAAGGAATTTTGTGTTTTTTGTAAGCGATCAGCTGAGTTGATCACTGAAGCTTACATAGAATGTATTCATGTACCAGTTAAGATAGCCCGTCATGTTACCGGAAACAAGTTGTCTATATGATACGGAATCAGATTGAGTCGTCTATATTATACAGAATCAGAACACATTGTGTGATACATAAGGTTTCTCTTGGTATTCAGGT
This sequence comes from Pictodentalium vernedei, assembly GCA_031216915.1. Classification (NCBI taxonomy): domain Eukaryota; kingdom Metazoa; phylum Mollusca; class Scaphopoda; order Dentaliida; family Dentaliidae; genus Pictodentalium; species Pictodentalium vernedei. The sequence goes on from CM062295.1 coordinate 420,698,506, forward strand.
CAAAATCTACATAATTGTTAGATAAAATAAATATAAATAATATGGTTCTAGACCAGAAATGAAATAGTCCAGTTAATCAAAACCAGGCTTGGTTAGTAGTCATGTGTGTCTTCTGACAGTTAATCAGAAACAGTCTATGACAGACACTCGATTCCTCAAATCAGTATTAAGATCACACATGCAGTTGTGAAATCTTGAATTTGGAATATCCAGTTTATACACATGCAATTGCAAAGTCTAGGTGTATCCAGTTTGTACATAAGTATTTGACTCACTGCCTGTAAAAACAAATTTCATTTTCATGTAGTCATGTCCTGTGTCTGTCTACATTGGTGTACCCAGGGTGGGTCTTCTGCACATACTGTGTGCTAGTGGGTGCCGTAGCCTGTGTCTCTCGGGACTGGTGTACTCGGTGATTTTTGGCTTCAAGTTCTTGTAGCCGCAATCCTGTATCCAAAATGTTACAATCCTGTATTCTTGATGTGCCTATGGTTCTACTGTGTGAGTATCCTGTATGCTTGATGTAACTTATGGTTTTGCTTTGTGGGTATAGTCTGGGGTGGCAATTATATAACAAATGGTTGCAATTCTGTGTACTCGATATACCAACTTCCCACTTTAAAAACAAAATGATGCAATACATTCTGTTATAACTATGTATGTAACTGGCACTTAATATCACAGGTACTGTGCTGAAAACTTGGAAGAATGATATTTGGTAACTATTTTTTGTTCGATCCTCTTTGGCCCCTTAATAGATATATAAATATAACAAGGTATATAACTCCCCTTTTCAAAATAAACCAACCATTTTTCTTTCTAGTCTCAAATGTGAACCACTTGGGTATTCACTAATACCTGGTGTCAAATGAAAGACAAGACAATGAGCTTTGCACTGATGCATCACTTGACCATTGGGTGTTCTTGGGTTATTCATAATTTATGAGAATTTCCGGAGAAAACACAAAAGAAGAGGAGGCCGGACAAAGGGGCATCCAGAAATAGTTGGGTCACCACTTGAATTTCTTGGTTTTATGAGCTTGTCATGTCCGAACCAAAGCAGTTTCCTAAATTGTCTGTGTTGTAGTATTTATTTTCAAACATGAATCAAATTTAATTCCTACCTAGTGAACTCAGGTCTAGCCTTTTGCTCACATGACTGAAAGTCAGAGTAAGTTATTGTGGTCACTCACTATGTGCCGTCTACTATGTCGTTGGTGAATATAGTGTTCATGACTTCTACAAAACTGCAGGACTTCAGTTAAATTTAAGATGATAGTTTGTTCTGACATTGCATTTTTCTTTTTCCAAATCAACTTGCCTAGCCCACAAAGGGGGTGTTGGAAAATGCTCACAACGTTTAAAAACATCTCATGAACTGATGGGTACAATAACATGATATTTGGTACTGAGCTGCCTTTTGAGTTGTAGAATCAAGTTTGTTCAAACAAAGTTTGTAGAGCAATATTTGCATTTGTAATGGGATGGTCCTGCCCCTAAAATTTCAGAGTCAGCATATTTGCAAAAATTAAGATTTCTCTGAACGACTGATCAGAATCTTTTGATATTTGGTATACAGCATCCATAGGGATGTTGAGGGGTGTCAGATGCCAAAATTAAGCCCCTCAGATTTTATTTGGGCTCAGTACAGGAGCCCAAATTTTAACAGTTGCAATAGAGAGTGGTGGCCGAGTGGATAAGTGTGTTGGTCTCTCATGCCAGAGGTCCCGGGATCGATCCCCGGTCGGGGAAAGTTCTCGAGGTGTCCGAATACTATCTGTCAGCATCAATTGTGGGGTTGAGGCTGTTTCAGCGTACCGTCCTATCAGGTAGGGACGTAAAATGGCTGTCCTCTGTGCGGAGAGAGACACACTCCGCACAGGCTAAAGATCCCTTCATCGTATTCGAGAAGAGCTAGTCCATGAAGTTGCCACTATGAAGGTCATCCCACATGCCTATGCCATTGGGCCAAGGAGAGATGTTAATATAAGTTGCATAACTTGTTCACCAATCCTTGTGAAACAAATGAGATTAAAAAAAACAGTTGCAATATGAGAAGTACATCTTCAAAGAATCTTCTTCAAAACCATCAATCAGTATCTTTTCATATTTGGTATACAACATTATTACAGGGGTCAGATTCAAGTTTGTACTTATCGAAGTCCTTCAGTTAATATTTGGGCTCCTTATGGGGGCCTGAATTTTTACTCTGCGCAATATGAGGAATAATCTTTGAAAATCTTCTTTTTCAGATCCACCACTGAGAATCTTTTAATATTTGGTATACAGCATCCTTAGGAATGTCAGATCTGAGTTTGTTCAAACCAAGTCGATGTGTTAATATTTGGGCTCCCCTATTGGAGCCTGAATTTTAACATAGTCCAATATGAGGAAAATTCTTTAAAACTCTTCTTTTCCAGACCCACCAGTTCTGATATATGGGATACAAAATTCTCACAGGGGTGGATTCAAGTTTGTTCAATTAAAGCCCATCAGTTAATAATTGGGTTCTCTGTGGGAGCCCAACCTTAGTGCAATATGATATGGGGAATAATGTTTTAAAATCTTCTTCAGATCCACCAGTCAGAATCTTTTGATGTTTGTTATACAGCATCCTTATATTGGGTCAAATTCAGATTTGTCCAAATCAAGTTCCTGATTTATATTTGGGCTCCAAGAGGGAGCCCAAATATTAACTCAGTCCAATACGAGCAATAAATCTTTAGAAATCTTCTCCAGGACCATCAGTCAGAGTCTTTTGATATATATGGTTTGTATGGGAGCCTGAATTTCAACTTAGTTCAGTATTAGGAATTATCTTTACAAATCTTTTTCAGATCCACTTCCCAGAATCTTTTTATGATTGGTATATTGCATCCTTAGAGAGGTCAGATTCGAATTTGTTCAAATTAAGTCCTTGGGTTGATACTTAGGCTCCCTAACTGGGCCTGAATTTTAACTTAGTGCAACATGGAGAATATTCTTTAAAAATTTTCTCCAGAACAACCAGACAGAATCTTTAGATTTTTGATATAAGCATCCTTAGGGAGGCAGATTCAAGTTTGTTCAAATCAAGTAACCCGTTTAATTTTTGGGTTTCCTAAATGAGCACAAATGTTAACTTCATACAGAAAAAGTAAGAATATGAAAGAAATCTTTAAATTTGTGTGGTAGCAATACCAGATAAAATCATCTATCTTACTTTGACAACAGAGTTATGAATAATTACATGACGTAATTTTTCTGTAGTGTTAATGAGCCATAGATGCTATTTAAACCCTTCTTGAAACAACTTTCTCATATGAGCAACTCAAGCCTCTTGTTACATTTTCTTTGTCAAACTGCGAGGCATCACACACAACACGAATTTCCATTCTAAACAAAGAACCTGCTTTTCCATTGCCTAAGAGCTTTCTTGACATGAATAGTAGCCAATGAAAACACCAGACTGATAGAAATTTAGGTTTTGACAGTTACATGAACGCCTGTTTGAGTTACTAAAAATTTGTTTGTGTTTTCCCCTGACATTCTCATTAATTATGAATTAATGTATGGTGCAAAGACGAGGGGCCCAGAATTCTCTTAGCTTATTGTCTTGTCTTTCACTTGACACCAGGTATAAGGGAATACATCAAGTGGTTCAAATTTGAGACGAATACTGAGATGATCAGTTGGTTTGTTTTGAATAAGGGAGTTGTATACCTTGTCCTATTTTTATTAGGGCCCCACCGTGAGGTGGACGCCCTATAGTGATCGCTCTGTCCGTGCGTCCGTCCGTGCATCCATCCATCCCGGCTGTAATCTTTCTCTCTTAATAGATAAGGTTTTGATATTTGACATGTGGGTATATTATCTCAAGACGATGTGTCGCGTACCAAGGTTGCCATGCTTTGACCTTGAACTTTGACCTTAAGGTCAAATTATTCCGTTTTCAGGGTTCTTTTCTGACAAGTTTGTGTCCGGGCTGTAACTTTTTTCCCTTAATAGATAGGGTTTTGATATTTGGTATGTGGGTAGATTATCTCAAGACGATGTGTCGCGTACCAATGTTGCCAGGCTTTGACCTTGAACTTTGACCTCAAGGTCAAATTATTCAGAATTCAGGGTTCTTTTCTGACAAGTTCGTGTCCGGGCTGTAACTTTTTTCCCTTAATAGATAGGTTTTTTTTATATTTGGTATGTGGGTAGATTATCTCAAGACGATGTGTCGCGTACCACGGTTGCCATACTTTGACCTTGAACTTTGACCTCAAAGTCAAATTATTCCAAATTCGGGGTTCTTTTCTGACAAGTTCGTGTCCGGGCTGTAACTTTTTTCCCTTAATAGATAGAGTTTTTATATTTGGTATGTGGATAGATTATCTCAAGACGACGTGTCGTGTACCAAGGTTGCCATGCTTTGACCTTGAAGTTTGACCTCAAGGTCAAATTATTCAGATTTTGTTTTTTTTTTCTGACATGTTCGTGCCCGGGAAGGGATTTTAATCAGATTTTACCTATTGCTTGAATATTTTTGTGTTACGGTTCACATCACCTAACATCGGTTAGTTGCTGCGGGGCCCGCAGAGATGGATTCCATCTCCGTGATATCTAGTTATATCTATTAAAGGGTCAAAGAGGGTCGTTGAAAAATAAGTTATCAGATATAATTTTTCTGAGTTTTCAACTTGTGTGCTAAGTACCTGTGCTTCATACAGTAGAGCTGCCATGTACTTGTAATCCACACATGGGCAGTGATGCAAAAATCAACATCAGAACAATTTTAATTAATGAAGCACCAGGTTGTACCCAGTGCTCCATTAATTCTCTCTCAAGGTTAAAAGATTGTTCATGTGGTCATCATGCATACACAAGTCTATTAAAAACAAATTCTTGTTTCTCAGGAACCTCCCTTGTCATAGAAAATCTGCCTCATCACCTTTTTATACCCCCCGCAATGAGTTGGTGGGAGGTGGCGGGAGGGGGGGGGGGGGGAGGTTATTCTGGAATCACCTTGTCCATAATTTTGTCACGAGATTTTTCAGATGTTCATGGACTAATCTGCTCGAAATAATGGTATGAATGTTCACGACCATGGGTACCTATGCAACTGTGATTATAGTTCCGATTGGATTATTTTTGCCAGAATTATGCCCTTTTTCAACTTGAAAAAGCAGGCCTAGAATTTTGTCCGGAGATTTTCTCAGATGTTTTTGGGTCGATTCCTTTGAAACTTGGTAAGGTTGTTTACTACCATGGGAACCTGTGCACCTATGTTTATAGTTTCAATCGGAATTTTTTTGCCAGAATTATGCCCCCTTTCGTCTTAGAATGCCTGAATTGTGTCCGGAGATTTTCTCAGATGATTATGGGTCGATTTAGTTGAAACTTGGTAAGGTTATTCACTACCATGGGAGCCTGTGCACCTGCAATTATAGTTTTGATCGGTCGTTTTTTTCCCAGAGTTATGCCCCTTTTCATCTTAGAATGCCTGAATTTTGTCCGGAGATTTTCTCAGATGTTTATGTGTCAATTCCTTTGAAACTTGGTAAGGGTGTTCACTACCATGGGAACCTGTGTAATATAGTTTCGATCAGAATATTTTTACCAGAGTTGTGCCACTTTTCGTCTTAGAATAATCATGGCGGCGTGGGGTATGCCCAGTCCCATTTGGGACAGTCACACCTCTAGTTTTACCTAGAAGTCTCTTCTGTGACACTATTTTGCTCTTGCAGGCCAAATATTCAACTAACTTTATTCCTTGTTTGAAAGTGAGAGCTCTGTCAAACAAGATATAGTTGGTTAAATTGTCAACAACATTATGGGAAATTTTCACTGCTGGAAACATTGGTTTGCCACATAATAGTGTAAGAAGTTAAATTTCTGATTCCCACTATTTTCAGAACTGTTTTGTGAATAAAAAAGCCTCCTTCTCTCATCATAAAGTTGAGGAAAAATTGGTAGGTTGGTATCCGTGAGAAAAAGAACCCTATTAATTTTGGACTTGCTTGGTCAAAGGTCAAGGTCACAGTGACCTTGAACATAGTAAATTGTAAACATTTGGCTTCCGGTTGATAACTTGACTACGGTTCAACCCACATTCATGAAACTTCACATGTAGGTTGGCCATCATGAGAGGAAGAATCCTATTTATTTTTGACTCACTAGGTCAAAGGTCAAGGTCACAGTGACCCTGAACATAGTAAATCAAAACAGTTGGTTTCCGGATGATAACTTGATAATGTTTCGACCCACCTTCATGAAACTTTATAGGTAGGTTGGCATCAGTGAGAGGAAAAACCCTATTTATTTTGGACTTGCTAGGTGAAAGGTCAAGGTCACAGTGACCTTCAACATAGTAAATCGTAAACATTTGGTTTCCGGACGATAACTTGATAAAGGTTTGACCCACATTCATGAAACTTCATAGGTAGGTTGGCCTAGGTGAGTGCAAGATGCCTATTTATTTTGGACTTACTAGGTCAAAGGCCAAGGTGGTCACAGTGACCTTGAACATAATAAATTGTAAACAATTGCTTTCCAGATGATAATTTGACAATGGTTCCACTTACATTCATGAAACTTCATAGGTAGGTTGGCATTGGTGCAAGAAAGAGCCCTATTTATTTTGGAATCACTAGGTCAAGGTCACAGTGACCCTTCACATAGTAAATTGTAAGCAATTGGTTTCCGGACGATAAGTTGAATTGTTAGCAATGCATAACAGGCATGATTGTTCTAGTCACTTTTAAAATTCATGACAGATTTTTTCATGAACTGCAAATAATGTGCATTCAGTAGTGGTTATTATTTTATTCTGATTTCAGATTTTGACAACTCTTGTAAATGGACTGACTATTCCTGTCACTTGTAAGATGAGATTACTCCCCACTGTAAGTACAAGCACATTTATTTCCCAGTCTCTGGTCATGGCACCTCGGGTGGTTGTAAGGGCATGTAGGTTGATAGAGCTCTGTCTGCAAAGACCAATGCTCACAATGGCCTAGAATTTCCTGGTGCAAACTTTTTAGCCAACCTGAATATTTTTGTGCCAAGCAAAATGTTTTTGGTGCCAAACTATGATGAGGCAGATGTGTGCTTCCTGGGCTTATGCCGAAGAAAGGTAGTGTTTGAGACATCTTCTCTCAAACTGTTGGCCCAGTTGAATTCAAATTTCATGTGAGTGGTGTGGAGTATTTTAATTATGTTAAAATCAATGTGCTGTCCACCATGGGCAAGGGGCAGTGGGACCCATTTACATTTTAAAGAATCTTGTGAACCGATGGGTGTAATGGCTTGATATTTGGTCTTCAGCTTCCTTTTGCAGAGTAGATTGAAGTTTGTTCAAACAAAGGTCAAGGGCAATATTTGCCATTGTAATAGGAGGGTCAAAATTTTGGGCCCCACCCAAATTTTCAACTTTCTAAATGCTTTCTGATTTGAATGAAATGTGGACACTCAATATAGTTGGGTGACATGTACTTGATTTCTGTCAGAAAATGCTCCCACATTCCCCCTGCGATCTCTCTCAGGCAAAAATAGAACAAAAATTGAAATTGTTTTTCTGCCAGACTGCACTGCTCATGTAACTGATAAATGGTATGGAACATCCTCAGGAGGTGTATAATCAGAATGGAAAAAATAATCCTTATCGATTTTATTAGTGGCTCCATTTGGAGACCCCATTTTAACACAGAGTGTATTGTTAAAAACGTTTAAAAAATCCTCTTCCAAACCACTGCTCCAAGTGATTTCATATTTGATATTTAACCTCTTTTGAATGATGAATTACAGGTTTGCTCTAATGAAGCCTCTGTGTTCAAATTTGGGGGCATTATAGACCCCCAGGTTTTAACATGGGGGTATTGGAGAAATCATTTTGAAAACCTTCCAAACCACTGTCTCAAGTGCCTTTATATTTGACCTCAGATGTTTTTCAAGTTGTTGGGGAACATCTCAGGGTGTTATGTGGCCCCAGATTTTAATACTGTAATAAGTAATGGGGAAAAGTCTGGGATGACCACCATTGTGTCCTTGGGCAAGGCACTATATTTTGGTTGCCTACATGGGGTTACGATGACGCTGTGTACTGAGGTGTACTGCACATCGATGGTGCACATGTCTTCAGAATGCTGAGGAGCTGACTGTTGCTCATCTCTGCTTGGTGGTTCTCTCCAGGTACTCCAGCTTCCTCCACCTGTAAAACTGTCACGGTCATGATTAGCCATTGTGCATAAGTATGTGACCTTAACCCCCAATAAATAAATAAATAATGGGGAAAAAACTTCTGCCATTCCACTGCTCCAAGTGACTTCTTATTTAATATATGACATCATTGTAAGGATGCTTTCTATATTGGTTCAGACTTACTCCCTGGGGGTTTATTTAGGGGCTTATGGGGCCTGGGATTTTAACACTGTGGCTAATGGGGAAAACCCTTCAGAAATCTTCATTTTTAACACAGTGGCCAATGGGAAAACCATTCAGAAATCTTCTTTTCCCCAAACTATTGCTTTAAAAGCTTGCATACTTGATAGAGAACATCCTTGTATTATAAATTTGTTAAAATCAGTCACTGGATTGATAGTTTTTTGGGGGTGGGGTGGGGGCAGGATTTTATCACTAGGAGTAACGGGGAAAACAATAGAAAACCCCACAAACTACTGCCCCAACAGTTTTCATATTTAACATACCTCATCTTTAGAAGGATGATTCACAAATCAAGCCCTTATGGTCATATTTAGGGGTGTTATATGTCCCACAGATTTTAACATGGCGAGTAATGGAGAAAACATTTTTAGCTCATTCACAAAAATATGTTGAGCTTGTGCAGTGACTCCATCAACGTCGTCATCATTTGTACATGGACAGTTTTTTAAGGATTAGTGTTTAGGTCATTAGCTCATGATCCAGTGGTCTCAGAGCTTTGGTATTGCATGTATAGGTTGTAGGGGGCCTTCACAACCCTAATACTGGGACTTTTTCCCTAATTTCACCTAAAATTTTCAGCCCAAACATAAACAATCTCTGGTTGTTAGAATTAGTGTTTAACTCAGCTTTTGTGCAGATTGTGGAGCCTTATCCTCTCATTACTGTGTATTTTTATCTCCCCCACAAGTGAGGGATATAGCGTAGAGCTCCGTCCATCTGTCCGTCTGTCTGTCCATCTGTCTGTACATCCGTCTGAACTTGATTTATGTCATAACTTAAACAATAGTTAACAGATTTCAATTCTTTTTAGTGTATGTCTCTGCAGCAACAATTTCTATGTCAAGTTCGATGACTACCAATATCTCTTGAAAATTATGGGAGTTATTGCCCTTAATTATAAAAATGTTCTGTAAATCTTGTTTACAGTGTAACTTGAACAATAGTTAACGGATTTCAATTCTTTTTGGTGTATGTCTCCAGAGCAGCAATGTCTATGTCAAGTTCGATGACCAGCGATATCCGATGAAAATTATGAGAGTTATTGCCCTTTCTTTAATAAAAAATATCATGTAATGCATGTTTATGGCATAACTTTTAACAATAAAAAATAGATTTTAATTCTTTTCGATATGTGTCTCTATAGCAACAATGTCTATGTCAAGTTCGATGACCAGCAATATTCGATGAAAATTATGAGAGTTATTGCCCTTTGTTAACCCTTTACTCGTCGAGCTCGTTCCAATGAGGGGTCATAACCTATGTTTTTGAGACAAAAAATGAAAAAAATTAGTTATTCAAGAATTTTTTTTTCAAGTGTCGTCTGCTTTTCACGTTAGGTAAAGGGTTAAAAAATATTGTGTAAGGGTTGTTTATGGAATAACTTTAAACAATAGTAACCAAATATCAATTTTTAGTTCAAATTTGACGTAGTCAGAATTTGAGGTTTTGTCATGGCCCATCGTCCGTCTGTCCATCTGTCAACAGTTTAATACGGCTTGGGCTAGAGGCCGTATTTATGAACCGATCTTTACAAAACGTCTTGGGTACCTTTGTTATCACCGTGGGATGAGAACGGGTGCTTTTGGGTGTGGTTCAAAATTCAAGATGGCCACCGGCAGCCATTTTGTACCAAAATTAGTGCAATCAGTTTTTAGCTCACCTGACTGAAAGTCAGGGTGAGCTTTTCTTATCACTCTTCGTCCGTCGTCCTGCGTGAAGGTGGTGTTTGAGCCTCTTTCTCCTAACCCACTGGCCACATTTTAATTAAATTTAATGTAAGTAGTGGTTATATAGGGGCATTTAGATTTTTATCCAAAATAGGTTTCGGCTCATATTGAGCAGAGGTGTGGGGAAAAAATGGCCAAATTTTTTGAAAATCTTCTTCTAATGAACCACCAGTAGCAGAGACTTGATATGTGGTATACAGAGTGTTTTTGAGGTTTAGAATCAAGTTTGTTCAAGAGAAATTTGTCGGGCATTATTTGCCTTCGTTATGGGAGGGGCAAAAATTTTGGCCACGCCTAAAATTTCTATTTTCTGAACCGTGAGGTCAATTTGAACCAAATTTGATATGAGATGATAATGGGTCATAAGTAGTTGATTGATGCAAAAAAAATTTTTCTCATTGCTCCGTGGGAACCTCGGGAGCTAAAAATAGGAAAAACCGTAAAACTGCCATATCTCCAAAAACTACACGGCCAGAGAATTCTTATTTTGTACAAAGCTTACTTTTATCCAGTAGAATAGAATGGTTAAAAAAAATCCCTATCGGTTTGATCACAAGGTACTTTTTTCAGGACTTTGAAAAAGTGCTGAGTCAGCACTTTTTAACACTGTAGGCAATGGGAGAAAGATTAAAAAATCTTCTTCTCCAGATTGAGCAGGCAGAATCTTTTGATATTTGGTATGCAACATTGTAGGGTGGATCTGATTCAAGTTTGTTCAAATCGGCCCCCTGGGTTCCTATTTGGGCTTAGTATAGGAGCCCGATTTCGAACTTAGTGCATTTCAGGCAAATTTCTTCAAAAATCTTCTTCTCCAGATCCAGCAGGCAGAATCTTTTGATATTTGGTATGCAACATTGTGGGGTGGATCTGATTCAAGTTTGTTCAAATCGGCCCCCTTGATTCACATTTGGGCTCACTATAGAAGCCCGAATTCGAACTTAATGCATTTCAGGCAAATTTCTTAAAAAATCTTCTTCTCCAGATCCAGCAGGCAGATTCTTTTGATATTTGTTATGCAACATTGTGGGGTGGATCTGATTCAAGTTTGTTCAAACCGGCCCCCTGGGTTTATATTTGGGCTCAGTATAGAAGCTTGAATTTGAACTTAGTGCATCTCAGGCAAATTTCTTCAAAAATCTTCTTTTCCAGATCCAGCAGGCAGAATCTTTTGATATTTGGTATGCAACATTGTGGGGTGGATCTGATTCAAGTTTGTTCAAGTCGGCCCCCTGGGTTTATATTTGGGCTCAGTATAGAAGCTTGAATTCGAACTTAGTGCATTTCAGGCAAAATTTCTTCAAAAATCTTCTTCTCCAGATCCAGCAAGCAGAATCTTTTGATATTTGGTATGCAACATTGTGGGGGGGGGGGGGGGGGGGGGGGGGGGGGGGGGGGGGGGGTGGGATCTGATTCAGGTTTGTTCAAATCGGCCCCCTGGATTCATATTTGGGCTCACTATAGAAGCCCGAATTCGAACTTAGTGCATTTCAGGCAAATTTCTTAAAAAATCTTCTTCTCCAGATCCAGCAGGCAGAATCTTTTGATATTTGGTATGCAACATTGTGGGGTGGATCTGATTCAGGTTTGTTCAAATCGGCCCCCTGGATTCATATTTGGGCTCACTATAGAAGCCCGAATTCGAACTTAGTGTATTTCAGGCAAATTTCTTAAAAAATCTTCTTCTACAGATCCAGCAGGCAGAATCTTTTGATATTTGGTATGCAACATTGTGGGGTGGATCTGATTCAAGTTTGTTCAAATTGGCCCCCTGGGTTTATATTTGGGGCTCAGTATAGAAGTTTGAATTCGAACTTAGTGCATTTCAGGCAAATTTCTTAAAAAATCTTCTTCTCCAGATCCAGCAGGCAGAATCTTTTGATATTTGATATGCAACATTGAGGGGTGGCTCTGATTCAAGTTTGTTCAAATCGGCACCCTGGATTCATATTTTGGGCTCACTATAGAAGCTTGAATTCGAACTTAGTGCCTTTCAGGCAAATTTCTTTGAAAATCTTCTCAAGATCCAGCAGGCAGAACCTTTTGATATTTGATATGCAGCATCCTTAGGGGGGTGAGATTCAAGTTTGTTCAAGCCATGTCCCTAGGTCTGTATTTGGATTCACTGTGGGAGCTTGAATTCTAACTTAGTTCAAAATGAGGAATTTTCTTTAAAAATCTTCTTCTTCAGATCCACAGTTGGAATGTTTTGATATTTGGTGTGCAGCATCCTTAGGGTGTTGAGATTCAAGTTTGTTAAAGCCAAGTTCCTGGGCTCATATATGGGCTCCCTGTGGGAGCCCGAATTATAACTTAGTTCAGTATGAGGAATATTCTTTAAAAAATCTTCTTTTTTTTTAGATCCACTGGTCAGAATCTTTGGATATTTGATATAAGCTTTTCTTAGGAGGAGCAGATGCAACTTGTTGAAATCAGTTCGCTGGGTTGATATTTAGGCTACCATGTCAGGTGAGCGCCCTCAGGCCCCTTGGGGCCTCTTGTTTTGTACAGAACTTCTGTGTGAAACTTCTGATTTGAATAAATTTTTGAATGAATGTTTAGTAACATGGAATACATCACATATTGTACAGGTTTTTTTTCTGGTGCAGAAATTATGCAAATTAGATGAACGTTGATTTATTCAGGCAACTTGTACACAGTAAGTACACATGTCAATACGACTCGGGCTAGGGGCTGTATTTATGAACCAATCTTCACAAAACTTTTTGGGTACCTTTGTTTTCTCCTTGGGATGAGAATGAGTGTTTTTGGGTGCGGTCGAAAATACTAGATGGCTGCTGGCATCCATTTTATACCGAAAATTCGGTGTGCAATCAGTTTTTTGTACAGAACTTCTAGGACTACGTTTGTTATCATCATGGGATGGTAACGTATGCTTTTGGGCTCAATTCAAAATGCCTGTCGGCAGTCATATTTATGGGAATTGTGTGTATTACATTTTTTGAACAGAATCTGTAAAGAAGATTTTTTATGTCAGTAATGTTTGCTATAAATTTATTGGGTGCCTTTATCACTGTGGTATATGAACTAATATTTTTGAGTTTAGTCAGACCCACTCGGGTACTCAAAAATGGAGATAATTCAAAATCTTTTCCAAAAATACCACACAAAATAATGTTTCTTGAATTCAGCATCCCCAGAATGTGTATATTCAAATGTGTTGAAGCCAAGTTCCTGTATTAATATTTGGGGTTGTTTGGGGAGGGTAAACATTATTAACACAACCCGATTTTCTATTTCCATTGAGAAAAATAAAAC
>CM062295.1:420712017-420810573 GCA_031216915.1 Pictodentalium vernedei
CAAGTTAAAATGAAATCCCTTCATAAATATGACCTGTAGACTGTGCTAAAGGTATTCGGGCTTCGGGCTCTGGCAGCCATAATGGTTGAATGAGCGCAACCAAAAGGGGACATTCTCATCTGGGCATCATCTGGAGGGATCCTACGAAGTTACAATGAAATCCCTTCATAAATGTGACCTGTAGGCTGTGCTCAAGATTTTCTGGCTTCGGGCACCTGTAGCCATCACCGTTGACCAATCACGACCAAAAGGGGACGTCATCATCTAGGCATCATATGGAGTCAACCTAACAAGTTACAATGAAATATTTCCATAAATACGACCTATAGACTATGCTAAAGGTCTTTGGGCTCGGGCAGCCATAAAGGCTAAATGATCGTGACCAAAAGGGGATGTTCTCATCTAGACATTATTAGGAATCATCGTACCAAGCTGACAATGAAATCCCTTCATAATTATGACATGTAGACTGTTCTAAAGGTTTTCGTGCTTCGGGCCCCTGTAGCCGTCACAGTTGCCGAATCATGCCCAAAGGAGGACTTCCTCATCTAGACATTATATGAAGTCAACCTACAAGTTACAATGAAAATCCCTTCATAAATATGACCTGTAGACTGTGCTAAAGGTATTCGCGGCTTCGGGCTCGGGCAGCCATCATGGTTGAATGATCGCAACCAAAGGGGACAATCTCATCTGAGCATCATCTGGAGTGATTCTACGAAGTTACAATGAAATCCCTTCATAAATATGACCTGTAGACTGTGCTCAAGGTTTTTGGGCTTCGGGCACCTGTAGCCATCACAGTTGACCAATCACGACCAAAAGGGGATGTCATCATCTAGGCATTAGATGGAGTCAACCTAACAGGTTACAATGAAATCCTTCCATAAATATGACCTTTTGCCTTTGCTAAAGATTTTGGGCTCGGGCACCCATCAAGGCTGAATGATCACGATCAAAATGGGATGGGACGTTCTCATCTAGACATTATTTGGAGTCATCCTACAAAGTTACAATGAAATCCCTTCACAAATATGACCTGTAGATTGTGCTAAAGGTTTTTGGGCTTCGGGCCCCTGTAGCCGTCACAGTTGCCCAATCACGTCCAAAAGGGGACTTTCTCATCTAGACATTATATGAAGTCAACCCACCCAAGTTACAATGAAATTCCTCAATAAATATGACCTGTAGACTGTGCTAAAGGTTTTTGGGTTTTGGGCTCGGGCAGTCGTCACAGTTGGCAGATCACACCCAAATGGGGAAATTCTCATCTAGACATCATAAGGAGTCATCCTACCAAGTTACAATGAAATCCCTCCATATTAAACGTGACCTGCAGACTGTACTAAAAGTTTTTGTTTCGGGCTTGGGCAGCCATCACGGTTGACAGATCATGCCCAAAAGGGGATGTTCTTATCTAGGCATTATACAGAGGCATACTACCAAGTTACAATGAAATCCCTTCATAAATACGACCTGTAGACTGTGCTAATGGTTTTCGGGTTTTGGGCAGCCATACTGGTTGACCGATCACAACCAAAAGGGGACGTTCTCATCTAGACATGACCCCCAAACCTGCATGTGAAATTTCGGGGTGTAGCCCGTGCTAAAAAATGTGAAGAGACTCGCAGGCTCACAGACTAACAGACTTCCGCACGCGTGATGGCAATAGCTTATCTTGACTTTGTCAAGTTAAGCTAAAAGTGGTGCCACTTGATACAATCTTGGAGGAGCAATCTTTGTTACACATTTATAAAGGGTACTTAAATTTCTGATTCTTCAGCTACAAGGCCAATTCCAGCTGTTATAGGGGAGCTCAAACTTTACCCCCCCCCCCCCCCCTACCACCACCACCACCACCACCACCTTACAGATGTTGTACACTAAATATGAAAGCATTCTGACTGGCTGATCTGAAGGTGATGATTTTATAATTATCCCCCCATATTACATTAAGTTAAAATTTGGGCTTTCATAGGAAAGCCCCCCCCCCCCCCCTCCCCCCCCCCCCCCTGCCCCACATTATGGATGTTGTACACCAAATGTCAAAAGATTCTAACTTCTCGTTTTGGAGAAAAAAAATAATTTATTTTTGCAAATATGCTGACTCGTCATTTTTTTTATGCCTCCCCCACACCCACAGAAGACCCTGACAAAACTGATGGCATTTTTTTGACCATGTCAATTCTACTGGTCGGAAGAAGGCTTCATTACCAAATAAAAGTTCTCTGTTTCCATTTGGTTTGGGAAATACTGATGCTTAATATTTCTATTTTTAGCTCCTGGGTTTCCCACGGGGCACACGAAAAAAGCAATCTTGAATATAACCCTCATAACAATGATGTAATTGTATGCCATGCATCAGAAGATTCTGACTGATGGTTCTGAAGAAGGTTTTTGAAGATTATTCCCCATATCGCCCCAAGTTGGGTTTTGACAGGAAATGCATATGTTTTAATAATAAACAGAGCCAAAACCAGCTCCGAATGATAAAATTTCAATTTCAAGGTATCTATAATCTTGGCATTTGGCATAATGACCTGAACAATACATAGGGTTCTTACTCACATATGCCCGATCCACAACCCAAGTTTGGTTTCAATTAGACAAACAACATTTTAATTTTGGAGATTAAACCAACTCTGGCTGAGAAAACATAAAATTCAAGGTCACTGTGACCTTTTCCTTTGACACAATAACCCCAAAATAAATAGGGTTCTTCCTTTCATCATGCTCAATCCATAAGCCAAGTTAAGTATCAATCGCGCAAGTAAAATTTCAATTTGAAAAGCCAACTAAGGTAAATGTTTAAGTTCCAGGTCCCTGTGGCCTTAACCTTTGGCACAATGACCTCAAAATCAATAAGTCCTTCCTCTCATCATGACTAACCCACATGCCAAGTTGGGTTTCAGTTGGTCAAGCGGAAATTTAATTACAGAGCGAAGCCAACAATGATAACTAGATCGAGTTATTTGTGTGCAAAGCACACAATGGTGTATCCCCCGCATTTCCTTAGCAACACCTTAGCATAGTCTTAACGTTTCGATTAATACCCAAGGAGCCTTTCGATGAAAACTGATTTTCTAATGATAAAAGTGGTTCCACTGGAACCACCTGGGGCAAAATCAAAATTCCAAAACCTTCATGCTAATCTAGAAATGTTACCTGAGCACATTAGCATAGTTTAAACGTTTCGAATTAAATATCCTAAGAGCCTTTTGATGAAAACTGATTTTCTAACAATAAAAGTGGTTCCATTGGAACTACCTGGGGCAAAATCAAATTCCGAAACCTTCATACACATCTAGTGATGCTACATGAACACATTAGCATAGTTTATACAATTCAAATTAAATACATGTATCCTAGAAGACTTTTGATGAAAACAGATTTTCCAAAGATAAAAGTGGTCCCACTGGAACCACCAGGGGCAAAATCAAAATTCCGAAACCTTCATACACATCTAGAGATGTTACCTGAACACATTAGCATAGTTTAAACGTTTCGAATTAAATACCCTAGGAGCCTTTCGATGAAAACTGATTTTCTAACAACAAAAGTGGTTCCACTGGAACCACAGGGGGCAAAATCAAAATTACAAAACCTTCATGCACATTTAGAGATGTTACCTGAACACATTAGCATAGTTTAAACGTTTTGAATTGAATATCCTAGGAGCCTTTCGTTGAAAATTGATTTTCTAACGATAAAAGTGGTTCCACTGGAACCACCGGGGGCAAAAGCAAAATTCCGAAACCTTCATGCACATCTAGAGATGTTACCTGAACACATTAGCTTAGTTTTAACGTTTCGGATTGAATACTCTAGGAGCCTTTTGATGAAAACTGATTTTCTAACGATAAAAGTGGTTCTGCAGGAACCACCGGTGGCAAAATCAAAATACCGAAACCTTCATGCACATCTAGAGATGATACCTGAACACATTAGCATAGTTTAAATGTTTCAAATTAAATACCCTAGGAGCCTTTCGGTGAAAACTGATTTTCTAACGACAAAAGTGGTTCCACTGGAACCACAGGGGGCAAAATAAAAATTCCGAAACCTTCATGCACATCTAGAGATGTTACCTGAACACATTAGCATAGTTTAAACGTTTCGAATTGAATATCCTAGGAGCCTTTCGTTGAAAACTGATTTTCTAACGATAAAAGTGGTTCCACTGGAACCACCGGGGGCAAAAGCAAAATTCCGAAACCTTCATGCACATCTAGAGATGTTACCTGAACACATTAGCATAGTTTAAGCATTTCGAATTAAATACCCTAGAAGCCTTTCGATGAAAACTGATTTCTAACGATAAAAGTGGTTCCACTGGAACCACCGGGGGCAAAATCAAAATTCCGAAACCTTCATGCACATCTAGAGATGTTACCTGAACACATTAGCATAGTTTAAACGTTTCAAATTGAATACCCTAGGAGCCTTTCAGGGTGTGACGTACGGACGGATGGACGGACGGACATACGGACGGACGGAGATCACGACAATATCCCCGGATAATAAACAGCTGCACCATGAGCACATGATACGCCCATTATTAATTACAAGAGGGAAGCACACAATATGAGTATACATGTGTACTTGTCAGATTTTTTTATATTCTTGTACAATAACCATAACCAAAGGGAGATTCCAGTTATCAACATATACTTGCAACCATTTCATTCTGTTGGTCCTAAGAAAGCTTCACACCAAATAAGAATTCTAGATGGCATCTAGTTTTGGAGATATGGGTGCTTTAAATTTTCTCAGTTTTTAGCTCCTGCAATTCCCATTGGCTGACAGGAAAATTTTGGGGGGCATAAATTAAGTACTTATGACCTAATAAGCCCTCATTTCGAATTTGGTTCAAATCAGCCTCTCTGTTTGGAAAATAGAAATTCTGGGCAGGGTAAAAATTCTTTCCCCTCCCATAACATCAAAATATAGTCCCACAAACTTCTCTTGAACAAATCTGATTCTACACCTCAAAAGGAAGCTGCACACCAAATATCAAGTATCTCCTACTGCTGGTTCATGAAAAGAAGATTTTTTAAGATTTAGGCACACTTTTTGGGTGTGGCCTTACCGAGGGGCAGGGCAACTTGATTTCAACAAAATCAAAATGCAAAGTCATAATAAACAAGCATCTCAAATTTTACATAAATTGGTTCAACGGTTTTGGAGAAGATGCAAACACCATGTTCACAGATGACGGATGATGGATGGTGATTGATCACAATAGCTCACCCGGACTTTCAGTCAGGCGAGCTAATGAGGTTCCGTGGGCCTGAAGTGCTCACCTTGAACAGAACCATAGGATCCGTTGTCAATCCTTGAGCCCCTCAGTAGTGACTAAAATAGTCCAAGCATCATGCCTTCTCTTCAGTTAATCATAATGTACATGTACAAAGTGGAGCTCCTTGATATACAACCTGGAGTTCTGAATTGTGAATTAGAGATGTTGTATACCAAATATGAAAGGATGTTGACTGGTGTATCTGAAAAAGATTTTTAAAGAAATTTCCTCATCTTGCACTAAATTACAATTCTGGGGGGGGGGGGGGGGATACGGAGGGTGGGGGAGGGGGATTTGAACAAACCTAAATCTGACCTCACAAGAGATTTTATATTCAAAATATGAAAAGATTCGAACTGGTGGATCTGAAGAAAAAGATTTTTTAAAGAAATTTCATCATACTGCACCAAGTTGAAATTTTGGGCTACAATCAAAAGCCCAAATATGAACTCAAGAGACTCGATTTGAATAGACTTGAATCTCTCCAGAGATGTTACATATCAAATATCAAAGCATTCTGACTGCTGGGTCTGAAGACGATTTTAAAGATTATTCCCCATATTGCCCTAAATTAAAATCTGGGTTCCTGTACTGAGCCCAAATATGAACCAAGGGGGTTTCATTTTAACAAACTTATATCTGACCTCCCCTATAGATGCTGTAAACCAAAATGTCAAAAGATTCTGTCTGATCACTGGTTCTGAAGAAACATTACATTTTGGCAAATATGCTGACTCAGCATTTTTGACACCCTCTACAGAACATTCTGTGACAACCGATGGCAATTTTCATACCATTCAGTTCTCTTGGTCCTGAGGATGCTCCATAACAAATAACAGTTCTCTGTTCTGTGGTATTTGGTAAATATTGCTGTTTGGAAATATTTCTATTTTTAGCTCCTGGGGTTCCCACGGGGACACAGGAAACTTTTTTTTATGAATCAAGCACTCATGACCCAATAATATCACAAACCAAATGTTGTCCAAATCGGACCACATATTCAAAAAATAAAAATATTGGGCAGAGCCAAAAATCTTTCCCCTCCCATTACAAAGGAAAATATTGCTCTACAAACTTTCTTTTAAACAAAAACTTGAACTCTCACCTCAAAAGGAAGCTCCATACCAAATATCAGGTCATTGTACCTGCTGATTCATGAGAAAAAGATTTTTTAAAATTTTGGAGCATTTTCTCCAACCCCTCCCCATGGGGCTGGGCACATTGAGTTGAACAAAAATGAAACCATCACCATCACTAACACAAACTTTCACTTGAATTGGGCCAGTGGTTTTGGAGAAGCCCAAAACATGGTGTTGACAGACGACGGACGGAGAGCGATTAGATTAGCTCAGCTGGTGAGCTAACAAAAGGCCTTGAAGAGTTAAAAAGAGAATTAAATTTTTATTTGAATGAGGACCGAGATTGGGAAATATTTCCTTTGAATTGGGAAAAATAATGACAAATTCCCATTGGGAAAGGGTCCGATACACAGACCCTGCAGCCAGCCAAAACGAACCCTGACATTTTTCGACCAAAGTTATCAAGTTACAGTAAAATCATTCCAAAACATCTCATCGTACCAAGTTACAATGAAATCCCTTCATAAATATGACTTGAAGATTTTCCTAAAGCAACCTAGGTATGTGCCTGTCTGGAGTCATGGCTGACCGATCGTTATCAAAATAGAGCAGTCTCATCTAGATAGAGTTATCCTACCAAGTTACGGTGAAATCCCTTCATAAAAACAACCTGTAGCGGTGCTAAAGGAATCTAGGTAATGTGATCAAGCAATGGTAATGGCTGACCAATCGTGGCCAAAATTGGAAAGTCGCATCTAAACATCATACCAAGTTATCTTTCCAAGTTACAGTGAAATCACTTCATAAATATGAACTGAAGACTGTGTTAAACAAATCTAGGAAATATGCCTGTGTGGTCGTCACAGTTGACCAATCAAGGCCAAAACAGGATGCTCTTATCTTGACATTACAATGTATACTGAGTGTCATATTTTGGTCAGGTTCAGTCAACAGTGGCGGTGGCAGGAGCATGTTACATAGATTCCTTTAGCACTGTTTACAGCTTTTATTTATGAAGGGATTTCATTGTAAATTGACATTATACAGAATCGTTCTATCAAAATACAATGAAATCCCTTCATAAATATGACCAGTAGACTGTTCTAAAGGTTTTTGGGTTTTGGACCCTTGCAGCCAAACTTGCATATGAAATTTTGTGATGGTCGGACAAGAACTACACAGTGTAGCCTGTGCTAAAGAAAATGTGAAGAGACTTTTTGGTTCTACTGATCGAAAGATAAAACATTTTTGGGCGATAATGCCTCATCAATTTAGCCAAAACATCAATTTAGTCAAAACACCACATTAATTTGGTCAATTTGGTCAAAATGTAGCATCACAGAATGATTGAGAAAGAATACTCTTGTTTTCATATTTGCTGCATCTGAAACCAATTAATGTCGAAATGGTAAATTGACTGGATGGATACCTAAAGGGGTAGCCCTCAATGCCCCCCCCCTCCCCCCCCCCCCCCCTTTCCCCAGCAGCAAGAAATTTTACCAGTAGATTTTAGGGCATTCTGAGAATATTTCCAAACAGTTTAAACGAATGTGCAGACAAAATGCCAATGGACAAAATACCCATCGACAAATACCCATGGACAAAATATCCATCAGACAAAATGCCCATCCAGAAAATAAATGAGTGTTAGTGACACTGCAGCTCAACTTGACAAACTTGAACTTGGAAAGTTATAAGTTTAGAAATTCATAGTGTGGAAAGTGATGAGGTAAAAAAGGCACTCTACATAACTCTGTGACTTTTAATAATCAGGGTTATTATTTTAGAAAAAAAAATTTCTTTTGATGAAATTTGATTCATTTTCACATTGCAATTTGATATTTGATTCAATTGGCAATTTGCAGGTCCCTAACATCATGGTTGACCAAAAGGGATTGTTCTCTTCTAGACATGATCTCGAACATGCATACATGTGTATAAAATTTTGCGACAATCGACCAAGAACTACTGGGTATTGCCTGTGTTAAAGAAAATGTGAACAGACTTCCAGAATGGCAGACTGACATACTTCCGCATACATAATGGTACTAGCTTATCTTGACTTTGTTAAGTTAAGCTAAAAACTTGCGTTGTTTGATAAGAGTTCTTCTGTGGGCGTCGGAAGTTGGAATTTTCATGGAAATATAATATAAATAATATAACATTCTGAAAAAGCCTCTGCTACATATACAACAATGCTTCAAATTTCCAACTGCTGGAATTTCTGTCAGAATAACTTCCAACTATCTTGATTTTTTAACAAATATTTGGATATTGAGAGACCCCCCCCCTCCCCTGCCTCAATAGCACTGCCCCTGGTTCCTACTACATGTATATGCAGACTGGCGCAAAGGTAAGATACCATATTTTTATCTTTAAAACATAACTTTTCTATTGGGAGACTACATTTTAGTGAGAATTAAGTCTTGTGATACCTGATTTTGTCTCTAGTTTTACATTCCTTCACGACTACCATTATTAATAATCATGTTCATCATGAAGGAATGTACATTATTGTCAAAATCACATATCAGAAATTCTCACTAAAATCTAGTGTTCCAAAAGAAATGTCCAACCAATTAACTTTTGTCGATTAGTCCTGTCAACCAGTCGACTTCCCAAAATAGCCAATCCTTTCAACACTAAAACCAATGTTTGTCAACTGATGGAATGTTCATGCTTGGAGGAAGATGGAAGAGGGGAAAGGGAGAGCATTGAGGTAGAGCAACCTGTGACATACCGAACGAAATTTTTTTTATCAGAAATATTTTCCACCTGCAAAATGTGGAAGGAGAGAAATTCTAAGAAAGGATCAATCTGTCAACAGTTGAAAAAGACGGGTGGACCTGTGGTATTATTGAACAATTAAAAATATACATTCTGGAGATTTTTGTAATTGTAGGTATTTATTAAGTGGTCATCCAACAAAACTTTATTTTGAAATTTTCAACTATGCCCAAAATACTGATAAAAGAATTAAACAGAGTCATATTATACTAATTTATATATCAAATTAATGACTAGAGAGCAAGGAAATGGAATATATTTAGTTTTTCCTTTTGGGCGATTTTCATAACAGACATGCTTCCAATGGCAAAAGTAATGAATTCCAAAAATAACAAATACATGTAGAGTGGTAATTCGATTGACAGGGTTTCAAATAAATGATTTCGAATACCTGACCCGGAGAAGGCATATTTTACCATTTCATCCCCAATGTGTTACAAACACCCCAAAAAAAAATGCATGAAAAATTAGGCTTTCATTTCCAAACCAGGGGGAATAAAAGTGTCAATGACACTGTAGCTCAACTTGTCAAGACATGTACATGTATAGTATGTGACACAGCAATGACAAAGATCTAGGTAATGACCTGATAACAAAGGTACATATAAAGTATTGTAACGGTCTGTACATAAATACTGACCGTAGCCTGTAACAAATGTATAGGTAAACTATTGTAAAGGTGGGTGACAGTCAGATGCTAAACTAGAAAAGAAATCTTTGAGTCCCAGAGTGGGTCTGACTGAACCCCAAAATATTTGTTCTCATAGCACAGTGATAACAAAGGCACCCCAAAACACACTCATTTCTGTCCCAAGGTGAAAACAAAGGTACCCAAGAAGTTTCATGAAGATCAGTTCATAAATACAAGCTGTATAGAAGTTGTGACAAAAAACTGATTGGACCTAATTTCGGTACAAAATGGCCACTGGCAGCCATCTTGAATTTTGGACCGCACTCAGAAACACTCGTTTTCGTCCCAAGGTGATAACAAAAGTACCCAAGAAGTTTTGTGAAGATCGGTTAATAAATACAGCCTCTAGCCCGCGCCGTATTGACATGCGCACTTAGTGTATAAGTAGCACTAAATAAATCAAAATTCATCTAATTTGCATAATTTCTGCACGAAAAAAAAACTCTCACTGTATGTGATGTATTCCATTTTACTAAACATTCATAAAAAATTTATTCAAATCAGAACTTTCATACAGAAGTTCTGTACAAAAGACTGCACTAATTTTGGTACAAAATGGCTGTGGTGGCCATCTTGAATTTCAGACCACACCCCAAAACACTCGTTCTCATCCCACAGTGATAACAAAGGTACCCAAGAAGTTTCGTAAAGATCGGTTCATAAATACGGCCTCTAGCCTGAGCCGTTAAAAGTTGTGTACAAAAAACTGATTAGACCGAATTGCGGTACAAAATGGCTACTGGCAGCCATCTTGAATTTTGGACCGCACTCAGAAACACTCGTTCTCGTCCCATGGTGATAACAGAGGTACCCAAGAAGTTTCGTGAAGATTGGTTAATAAATACAGCCTCTAGCCCGAGCCATATTGACATGTGTACTTACTGTGTGTAAGTAGCACTGAAAAAATCAAAGTTCATCTAATTTGCATAATTTCTGCACGAGAAAAAAACCTGTATTATATGTGATGTATCCCATGGTACTAAACATTCACACACAAAATTTTTCAAATCAGCACTTTCATATGGAAGTTCTGTGCAAAAATCTGATTGCACCTAAGTTTGAACAAAATGGCTGCCATCGGCCATCTTGAATTTCGGACCGCACCCAAAAACACTCGTTCTCGTCCCACGGTGATACCAAAGGTACCCAAGACGTTTCGTAAAGATCAGTTTATAAATACGGCCTCTAGCCCGAGCCGTATTGGCATTTGCACTTATAGTGCTGAAAGTAACACTAAATACATCAAAGTTAGTCTAAATTGCATAATTTACGTACGAGAAAAAAAACCCGTATTATATGTGATGTATCCCATAGTACTAAACATTCATACAAAAAATTATTCAAATCAGCGCTTTCATATGGAAGTTCTGTGCAAAAACCTGATTTCACCTAAGTCTGTACAAAAATACACTCGTTTTCGTCCCACAGTCATAACAAAGGTACCCAAGAAGTTTCATAAATATCGGTTCATAAATACGGCCTCTAGCCCGAGCCGTATTGAACTGTTCACAGACAGACGGACGACTGGCCATGGCATAAGCTCAAATTTTGCTTCGCCAAAGTTGAGCTAAAAATCAGCAATATAACATTTTGTAACTGTAAAAGGCAAATTATGAACTTGAGCAAAATATTGTTTTCGTGGATCTAGGAATTGCAGAAATGGCTACATTCTTTTCAGTCCAGCAAGGTGATGGAATTGAAAATGCTCAATACATTTACTGTACAGGGAAATGTAATACTGACAATCTTCTCATTCAATATTGGTACATGTAGATAAAGTCGAAAATGCAGGACAATTTTTCAATTTCCTTATCCAGGGATGCCATTTTTAGAAATGGATACCTAAGCCAGTGTTTGGTAATATCTTAATTTTGTTGTTATCCATACATAAAATGTTTAACTGGATAAATAGGTTTCAAAACAAAAAATATATCCACACAAACATTTAATATTATTTGTCAAACTTGTGTTTACACAAAAAATATCACTTGATTGAATGCCAAACTATATTTAGAACAACTTTCTGTTTCCATTTCCATGTTTGTCTGCTAACCAAATGAATTAAAGATGCCCGATGAAGCCTGAGGCATTCATTCACCAGACAATAGTTGTTTAAAGAAGGATTTAATTAGCATCTATAGTTAGTTAACACAACCGGGGAATGGAGTTGTTTAATTCTTTATAACTCCACTGTCCATACCAGATGATTTTGTTTCTAGTACTGGGATGCTACCACCAACATAATGCCCCGATTTCCAGTAATGCAAAACTTGGGAGTCCAAATATCAACCTTGGAACTTAACTTGAACAAACTTGAGTCAGAGCTCTTCTCTTCCACCACAAGGATGCTGTTTGTGAAAGCATTCTGACTGGGGAGATCTGAAGATTTTTAATAAATTTCCTCATTCTGCACCAAGTTGAAATTTGGCCTACCATAGGGGGTCCAAATATTAACCCAGAGACCCAATTTAAACAAACTTGAATCTCAATCTCACCCTTCTAGAGATGTTGTAGGCCAAATACAAAAGCATTCTGACTGGTGGATTTGGAGATGATTTTTAAAGAAATTTCCTCATAATGCGTTAAGTTACAATTCAGGCTCTCATAAAAAGCCCAAATATTAACTCAGGGACTCTATTTGAACAAACCCCCCCCCAATCCCCAAAGATGCTATATACCAAATATCAAAACATTTTATGAAATGGTTCTAAAGAAGACTTTTGAAGAAATTCCCTCATATTGCACTAAGTTAAAATTTGGGTTCACATAGGAAGCCTAAATCTAACAAATTAGAATGTGACAACCCTCCCCCCACCCCCCAACACCCCCGAAATGTTTTATATCAAATACAAAAGTATTCTGACTAGTGGATTTGAAGAAAAAGATCTTTGAAGAAATTTCCTCATCTTGCATTAAAAAAGTTAAAATTTGGGCTCTCATAGGGAGCCCAAATATTAACCCAGGCAGTGGATTTGAACAAACTTAAATCTCACCTCCCTATAGATGTGTATACCACAAAATTAAAAACATATCCTGACTGGTGGATCTGAAGAAGTTCTAAAGTTTTTAAAGATTGTTCCCCATATTGCCCTAAGTTGATAATTTGGGCTCCTGTATTGAGCGAAAATATAAACTGGGGGGGGGGTTCATTTTAACCCACTTGTATCTGAGCCTCACCCCCACACAACCCCTATGGATGTCATATACCAAATATAAAACTAGAGGTACTGTGAGCAAGCTCACAAAGTGATACCCCCGCGCCTGAAATGTATAAGTTAGATTATCTCCCCTTGGAAATGTCAGAACGGAAATATATTGCTTCATGCACATCTGCATATGGAGTTCTTCCATTGTGTAAAGTTTCATGAAAATTCTTCAAACAGTTTAGGCGGAGTTGCACTTACAAGGATGGACAGATGGACGGATGGACAGATGGATGGACAGGGTGATTCCTATATACCCCCCCAAACTTTGTTTGTATAATGATTCTGATCAGTGGATGTGGAAAAAATTTTTTTTAAAATTTTTACAAATATGCTGACTCAGCATTTTTTTAGGCCTTTTATACAACGCCCTGACACAACCAATGGCAATTTTCTTCACCATTCAAAAATAACAGTTCTCTGTTTTGTGTGGTTTGGGAAATATGGGCATTTGTAAATATTTCTATTTTTAGCTCCTGAGGGACACAGGAAAATGTGTTTTTTCAAATTTTGCATGAATCAAGTACTTGTGACTCAATAATTACTACCATATATCAAATTTGGTTCAAATCGGAACATTGGTTCAGAAAACAGAAATTTTGAGTGAGGACAAACATTTTGCCCCTCTCATTACAAAGGCAAATATTGTTCCACAAAGTTAGTTTGAAGAAACTTGATTCTACACCTCAAAAAGAAGCTCCATACCAAATTTCAAATCATTGTACCCACTGGTTCATGAGGAGATTTTTTAAGAATTGTGGTGGATTTTCCCCCACCCAATCCCTTCCAGCTGTATGAGGCTCTTTCAGTCAGGTGAGCTAAAAAAAAAACAGAACAACACTTAGCTATTCCTCAGTGAAATTTGGGAACATGGCAATGTTAATTTTCTTTGCCATGCAATAACATTTAGTGTCAATTTGATCTACACAGATCACATCGCTTAAGCCTGGTAATGTGAAATTGGTGCTATGTAAACACTGAAGACCCCTAACATCAACAATCCTTTGTCATGGTTAGAACTGTTAGAATACTAATGATTACAGACATGAATCTCAAACGCAGGCCTTTAAATTCTTCCCAACTAACGATGGTGAATGTTGTGCCCAATTAAAATAATTGCGCCCAAATTATGCGGTGTTTGAAAGTTTTGCAGTATTTCGGCAATATACAGTTTGGCCATGTTTCCTGATGCTTGTAATATAGCTTAGTACACCTTCGAATTAAACAATGCAACAGATAAATATTTTTTTGGAAAAAAAAAAAACACACAGTTCGCCTTAGAAAAGCAATCGGCATTGACAGTGTCGTATACGACACTGTTGACACTGACTGCTTTTCTGTGGCAAATTCCTTATCATCATGCACTCAAGGCTTGAGACCTATTATATTACGACACTGTCAAGTGTCGACGCTGATTGCTTTTCAGTGGTGAATTCCTTATGATCATGCACTTAAGGATTGAGATCTATTATATTCAGGTTTGTGGGAATTCTCAGTAAACGCCATGCGTAATTTACATTCAACTAGACACTTGGCTTGACATTGGGAATTTGGGAAACTAAGAAGCCTTCTCCAGTTAGTCGAGTAAACTTATGTCAAAGGGTGCTGGGTAGGAACCAGTGATAATGGTGAAAACCTATAACATGGGGTTGTAAACTAGCATTTTAAGACGGAAGACCTAAAAAAGATGCCAAGAGGAAGAAAATACCAGTGCTTTTTCTCCAACCACTCGGACCACATTCATTTTTGTAAATTATATTAATCTTGAACTAGAAAAGATTTCTCGGTGGTGTTTGGCTAATTACCTCCCCCTCAATATTGCTAATACCAAATTTGTCATTATAAACCCCAGCAATAAGAGAGCAGTTCCATAAACAATAAGAAAATAGATCGAGTTACTTCTGACCAAAACGAATCGTCATTCAAATTTCTAGGCATACATATTGATGAGCATCTCTCATATAAGGCTCACATTTCTAATTTGTGTGCAAAAATAGCTCATGCAAACTATGTTCTTAAAGTAAAAACTATATTGCCACATGCTGCAATGAAAACGTTGTAATATACTTTAGTACACAGTCATTTGATTTATGGGGTCCATGTTTGAGGTAACTCAATAGGTATAAATAAGTTGTTTTTAATGCAAAAACACTCTATAACGATATAACTCTCACACAGATCCTTTGTTTCAAAAAGAAAAAAACTTTAAAGGTTAGCAATCTTTTTATGCTCCACACGTCTCTGCTTCTATTTGACTGGAGAAATAATAATCTCCCCGTGTCTTTTGATAATTTGTTCAGTGCTGTGGAAAATAGAAGTGGAAGATCCACCAGACAATCTGGCATGCTTCTTGAAGAAAGATCTCGAACAAGATCTCTAGATGTCCTCCCAACATTCGCTTACCCGAAAATTTGGAATAGACTGGATGAAAGACAGCGCAATATCCCACTTAGAGGCACATTTAGAAAGGAGTTGATAAAAAAATTAAGATCGTATGATGCTAATGTAAACTGTAATAGCCCATAGATTGCGTAGATTGCTTAGGTACAAGTTTAATCATATCTTTTCGTCCTTTCTAATTATATGCTATTAACAGCTCGGTAATTTGGATTTTCCACAACCTTAATTTACTTACACAATTTTCCTATTACTAGTCATGTTTTCGATAAAATGACCGAAAGATATTCACTTTTACTGGCAATTATAACTGCTCAACAATTGTTTTTACCTGTGCGATTTGTGACGTTCACATTCATCTTTCCTCAATGTTTTTTTGTGTTTTTCGGCGTCTGCTCTGTGTATTGGTTGTATTTGGTACGCTTGTTTGTTCTGTTCCCGACATGGTCTAGGGTCAGTGTACAGTACGTGGAGAGTGTATTATCACTAAATCACCCGCAGAGTGGAGATTTCACCCAAGCAATAATTGCAAATTTGTTGCAAAGCATAACAAGTACAGGCAAAGTATCAACCAATGAACCTCAGGGTTAAAACCGGAGGTCCATTGGCTGAAACATTGCTTGTGTTTTCTGTCCATAAAAACAAAACTTGAAAGTTATAGTTTGGGTGATAATTTCACTCTGCGGGTGATTTAGTTACAATCCACTCTCCATGTACTGTAGTGAGGGCTATGGTTAGCTTACCGGTAAGTTAACCCTAACCCTCACTACACTGACCATAGACCTACAATTGCCAGCTAAAGAGAAAACAAAATTTATGTAAACGCACACTTCAAAATGACGAGAATGCAGAAGAATCTCTGGCACCGTAACATTAAAAGGGTTTCAATTATCTCTAATCTCAAGCAAAAGTGAATATCTTTCGGTCAGTTTATCAAAAACATGACTAGTAATAGGAAAATGTAGAAAAAAGGTGAGAAAAATGCGATGTTTTTACATAAAAGGAATAGTCCCCTATTCTTCAGCTTTACCCCACGCGTGTATTACGACCAGTCCATGGCGACTGTACCGTGATGATGTGGGCTTTTACGAAAACTAGTCCAAACATGGCCTGAAAGTCTGTAATATAATTTTTGGGTTTGGTTCGTCCTTCCAAGGACGTACCAAAACCAAAAATTATATTACAGACTTCCAGGCCATGTTTGGACTAACGAAAACGAACTTCGTAAGTTTGGACAGATAAGCTGATAAGTTGGGATTGCACTCTGCGGAATCGTGCTTTTATTATCTGATAAAAAGCATTGAATAAGGCAATTTTGGTAGTGGGAATACTCGTATCGCTTGGTTTGTCGGAGAAATGGGTAGAAACGTGCATCAACTTTAGTTTCTTGAACCCTGGCAGCGTGGTTCGAAATTAGGTGATAAGATAAACTCCAACGCTACACTGAGCAATTATTTAATTTATTTAGCTAAAACCAACAACCATAAACGAAAAAAAATTCTCCGCACATGTAAATGCCTGATTACAGTGATATATTTTTATTTGTAAGCGCTTTGCGGAATAGTCAAATGTCCAAATTACTTCCAAAACACGCCTTCTAAATTGTCAACAATACAACTTTAGAATCTGAAAGTTCCGTCAGTTGGACAAAATGAGAGACTGAGAGAGCGTTGTGAGGACATTTCATGTGAGAAAACAATCTTCGTTCTACAAAAGTTACGAAGCATCCCTGGCCAAACAAGCAATGACATGATAAAATGTGCTGTTGAAACTGTGTGTTAACATTAAAAACAATAGAAAATGTGTCCGCTACAGTCCGCGACAGACCGATGGAACCCACCGTAATTGTGGGGACATGGAAATGTCCGCGCAACGTCTCTCAAATCACTCGCGGTCCACGCAACGTTGGTCTAAAACAGAGAAAATGTGCTCACAGTTACGGTACCGCCAGTTCTCTCTCTCTCTCTCTCTCTCAGAATTGTGGTAACAATTGCATAACAACAATTCTGTTGGGATGTTAGCATATGTTTTTGCTTTCTTTCTGCTTTAATAAATTTCTATTTGATTTGCTTGTCTGTACCAGAGATTGTAATTGAATGTTTCTTTTGATCTTCAAGAACTAGGTTTAGTATTTAAGAAGTTCATTCAAAATATCCACTTTCCAGTTTATGCACCCCTCCATGATTATCTCATAGTAACAGGAATAGAAAAGCTTTGCCCAGCAGCTTTGGCGTAAACTTCAAAGTATTAAGGTTAGACCAGCACATCTGCATACATGTATATATGTTGTGTTGTATCATGTTATGTTTTATTCTGTGTTAAATGTATTCTTTCATTTATTCTGTTTTTCTGTTAAATTTGACTTCTATGTTCTCCTGGGATCTCCTGTGGTGAACACGCAAATTTGCTCGTTTTCAAATAGAAATACAACGAGTTTTTAAGCACTTGTGTTAGTTTGGTAAGTATACTAAGAAATAAAATTTGGTAAGAAATTTTAATTTACGTAAGTTCAGCTTGCAGTTTTCACAAACTGGATATGTTACCAACAAAGTAGGTCAACAGTGTGGTAAAATTAGATCAGGAAAATCATGATGAGTGAAATGTATACGAGGGTAAAAGTGAGTTTTTGATATTCTGATTATGATTTAATTTGATGCTATGGATGGTTGTATTGATAATTGTACCGATTGTAATCAGTAAACTGAAACCCTGCCCAGTGCTACTCTCAAACCACTGTTCCTTATGCTTCCTGTTTGATACATAACATCTTTGTTGATATCATATACAAGTTTTATCAAACCTCTGGCATCTTAGGTGTGTCATGGTACCCAAGTTTTAACAGCTAGTGTAGAAAACAAAAATCTCTCAAATCATTGCTTCAAATGCTTCCATGTTTGATAATAACATCTTTGTGGTGATGATTTCCAAGTTTGTGGAAATAAAGTATCTGGGGCCTTATTTAGCGGTGACACATATTTTAACAATGTGGGTAATGGTAATTGGGAAAACATTATAACTTTACTAATCCCAAACCACTGCTCCAAATGCTTTCATGTTCAGTTTGGCCTTCTAACTCCAACCCCATTCTAGCAGGGTTGGGATTATCTCCTAAACCCCAGCAGCATATATTGAGTAGATACAGTAAATAATGAGTGACTGATTATAAATTAAAAAATCTTTAAATTTCTTTTGTAAAGAATACATTGGTTTTTGCCAGGTGAGCATTTTGGGCTCCTTGGGGGAGCCTCGTTTTTAAAACTATATTGTAATTAATGTTTGAATGGTTGGGTGCTTGAAGCCAATATTTGGACTGGAGCCAATACTATAAAACTTTTACAATTGTATTTTGTAGAATTGTATTTTTAGTTGAGTTTTCAAAAAAAAAACCTCTACTATTGGTATGGCAAGGGTAGGTCGCCGAGTGGGTGGGTGGTTTGGCGAGCGAACAGGTGGGCGACCCTTTTTATGTGTACCCATACTGTGTATGGTACACATAATGCTGGCATCCGGGGAGGCCATCCGTCGTTTATCCATCCTTTGTCTGTCCATCTGTCTGTCTGTCCATCCGTCCGTCCGGTGTCCGTATCCATTTCTTTGGCATTCGATAACTTGAAAAATGTTGCTTGAATTGTCAAATTACTTTATATTTGTGTTCAGATTACTGATGTGCCGAGCTGTATAGTTTTTGGTGTAAATCTGATAATTTGATCCTGAGATATTAACCCTTTATCCTTTATTATCCTTCAAATTGAGAATTCGTCCAATCCCTTTGGCATGAGATAACTCAAAAAATATCAATCCAATTGTCATGTTACTTTATATATATCTTCAGGTTACTGATGTTCCAAGCTGTATAGTTTTTGTTGTAAATCTGTTATTTTGATAACTTGAAAAATATTGCTTGGATTGTCAAGTTACTTTATTTTTGTGTTCAGGTTACTGATGTGCCGAGCTGTATAGTTTTTGGTGTAAATCTGATATAATTTAATCCTGAGATATTAACCCTTTAACCTTCAAATTGAAAATTCCTCCAATCCCTTTGACATTCGATAACTTGAAAAATATTGCTTGGATTGTCAAGTTACTTTATAATTGTGTTCAGGTTACTGATGTACCAAGCTGTATAATTTTTGGTGTAAATCTGTTATTTTGATCCTGAGATATTAACCCTTTATCCTTCAAATTGAAAATTCCTCCAATCCCTTTGGCATGAGATAACTCAAAAAATTTCGATCCGATTGTCATGTTACTTCATATATGTGTTCAGGTTACTTATGTGCCGAGCTGTATAGTTTTTGGTGTAAATCTGATAATTTGATCCTGAGATATTAACCCTTTATCCTTTATTATCCTTCAAATTGAGAATTCATCCAATCCCTTTGGCATGAGATAACTCAAAAAATATCAATCCAATTGTCATGTTACTTTATATATATCTTCAGGTTACTGATGTTCCAAGCTGTATAGTTTTTGTTGTAAATCTGTTATTTTGATCCTGAGATATTCACCCTTTATCCATCAAATTGAAAATTCCTCCAATCCCTTTGGCATTCGATAACTTGAAAAATATTGCTTGGATTGTCAAGTTACTTTATATTTATGTTCAGGTTACTGATGTGCCAAGCTGTATAGTTTTTGGTGTAAATCTGTTATTTTGATCCTGAGATATTAACCCTTTATCCTTCAAATTGAAAATTCCTCCAATCCCTTCAGCATTCGATAACTTGAAAAATATTACTTGGATTGTCAAGTTACTTTATTTTTGTGTTCAGGTTACTGATGTGCCGAGCTGTATAGTTTTTGGTGTAAATCTGATATAATTTAATCCTGAGATATTAACCCTTTAACCTTCAAATTGAAAATTCCTCCAATCCCTTTGACATTCGATAACTTGAAAAATATTGCTTGGATTGTCAAGTTACTTTATAATTGTGTTCAGGTTACTGATGTACCAAGCTGTATAATTTTTGGTGTAAATCTGTTATTTTGATCCTGAGATATTAACCCTTTATCCTTCAAATTGAAAATTCCTCCAATCCCTTTGGCATGAGATAACTCAAAAAATATCGATCCGATTGTCATGTTACTTCATATATTTGTTCAGGTTACTGATGTGCCGAGCTGTATAGGTTTTGGTGTAAATCTGATAATTTGATCCTGTGATATTAACCCTTTATCCTTCAAATTGAGAACTCCTCCAATCCATTTCTTTGGCATGTGATAACTCAAAAAATATTAATCCGATTATCAGGTTACTTTATATATGTATTCAGGTTACTGATGTGTTGTATAGTTTTTTATGTAAATCTAATAATTTGATCCGGAGATATTAACCCTTTATCCATCAAATTAGGCACTCCTCCAATCCATTTCTATATGTACCCATACCATGTATGGTGTACATAATGTCGGCATCCGTGGTGGCCCTCCATCATACAGCTTTCTACTCGTAGCGCATATGGGTACACATCTGACGATTTCATCGGCCTATTTTTGCTTATATAACTTAGTTGTTTCGGGACGGATTTTGATAATACTTGGTATGTGACTTGATATGCATGTTCAAAACCTGATGACATGAAATAGGGTGTATCCCTGCTTTTTTAAAAGAGTTATGGCCCTTTGGTAAAATTGATTATCTCAAATTGAGTTTGAAAACAGGCTTGGTCCGATATACGACAGCAAAATTATTGGGCTGACTTGGTCAATTTTTGCAAATTTTGTGCTCGATAGCATGATAACTTGAATAAAAGTCAACCTCTCCAATTCATTTTGTGCGTTTCCAGGAACATTTTCTTGAATGAGTTCGAAAATGGACTGGGTCCGATATATATGGCAGCAGAATTATTGGACTGACTTCGTCATTTTTAGCTTAACTTGACATTGTCAAGATAAGCTATTGCCAGTATGTGTGCGGAAGTCTGTTAGTCTGTGTCTGTGAGTCTGTTCACATTTTCCTTTAGCACGGGCTACACCCTGCAGTTCTTGTCTGATCGTTACGAAATTTCATATGCAGGTTTGGGGTCATGTCTAGATGTGAATGTCCCCTTTTGGTCGCGATCGGGCAACCGGTATGGTTGCCCGAGCCCGAAACCCTAAAACCATTACTACAGTCTACAGTTTGTATTTATGAAGAGATTTCATTGTAACTTGGTAGGATGCCTCTGTATAATGCCTAGACGAGAACGTCACGTTTTGGGCATGATCTGTCAGCCGTGATGGCTGCCCAAGCCCGAAACCCAAAAACTTTCAGCACAGTCTGCAGGTCATGTTTAATATGGAGGGATTTCATTGTAACTTGGTAGGATGACTCCTTATGATGTCTAGATGAGAATTTCCCCATTTGGGCGTGATCTGCCAACCGTGATGACTGCCCGAGCCCAAAACCCGAAAACCTTTAGCACAGTCTACAGGTCATATTTATTGAGGAATTTCATTGTAACATGGTGGGTTGACTTCATATAATGTCTAGATGAGAAAGTCCCCTTTTGGTTCTGATTGGGCAACTGTGACGGCTACAGGGGCCCAAAGCCTGAAAACCTTTAGCACAGTCTACAGGTCATATTTCTGAAGGGATTTCATTGTAACTTGGTAGGATGACTCCAAATAATGTCTAGATGAGAATGTCCCATTTTGATAGCGATCATTCAGCCTTGCTGGGTACCCGAGCCCAAAAACCTTTAGTATAGGCAAAACGTCATATTTATGGAAGGATTTCATTGTAACCTGTTAGGTTGACTCCATATAATGCCTAGAGGATGACATCCCCTTTGGTCATGATTAGTCAACTGTGATGTCTACAGGTGCCCGAAGCCTGAAAACTTTTAGCACAGTCTACAGGTCATATTTATGAAGGGATTTTATTGTAACTTGGTTGGTTGACTTCATATAATGTCTAGATGAGAATGTCCCCTTTTGGACATGATTGGGCAACTGCGACGGCTACAGGGGCCCGAAGCCCGAAAACCTTTAGAACAGTCTACAGGTCATAATTATTAAGGGTTTTCATTGTAGCTTGGTAGGATGACTCCAAATAATGTCTAAATGAGAACATCCCCTTTTGGTCGCGATCTTTCAGCCTTTATGGCTGCCCAAGCCCAAAGACCTTTAGCATAGTCTATTGGTCGTATTTATGGAAGGATTTCATTGTAACTCGTTAGGTTGACTCCATATAATGCCTAGATGATGACATCCCCTTTTGGTCGTGATTGGTCAACTGTGATGGCTACAGGTGCCCATCGCCCGAAAATCTTGAGCACAGTCTACAGGTCATATTTATGAAGGGATTTCTTTGTAACTTCGTAGGATCACTCCAGATGATGCCCAGATGAGAATGTCCCCTTTATGGCTGCCCGAGCCTGAATACCTTTAGCACAGTCTACAGGTCATATTTATGGAAGGATTTCATTGTAACTTGGTAGGTTGACTCCATATAATGCCTAGATGATGACATCCCCTTTTGGTCGTGATTGGTCAACTGGGATGGCTACAGGTGCCCAAAGCCCGAAAATCTCGAGCGAAGTCTACAGGTCATATTTATGAAGGGATTTTATTGTAACTTCGCAGGATCACTCCAGATGATGCCCAGATGAGAATGTCCCCTTTTGGTTGCGATCATTCAACCATGATGGCTGCCCGAGCACAAAGCCTGAAAACATTTAGTACAGTCTTCAGTTCATATTTATGAAGGGATTTCATTGTAACTTGGTAGGTTGACTTCATATAATGTCTAGATGAGAACAACTGTGACGGCTACAGGGGCCTGAAGCCCGAAAACCTTTAGCACAGTCTACAGGTGATATGTATGAAGGGATTTCATTGTACCTTGGTAGGATGACTCCAAATAATGTTTAGATGAGAACGTCCCCTTTTGGTCGCGATCATTCAGTCTTGATGGCTGCCCGAGCCCAAAACCCCAAAACCTTTAGCATGGTCTATTGGTCATATTTATGGAAGGATTTCATTGTAACCTGTTAGTTTGACTCCATGTAATGCCTAGATGATGATCCCCTTTTGGTCGTGATTGGTCAGCTGTGACAGCTTCTGGGGCCCAAAGCCCGAAAACCTTGAGCACAGTCTACAGGTCATATTTATGAAGGGATTTCATTAGGGACCCGCCATGAGGTGGACGCCCTATAGTGATCGCTCTGTCCGTGCGTGCATCCATTCGTCCGGGCTGTAATCTTTCTCTCTTAATAGATAAGGTTTTGATATTTGACATGTGGGTATATTATCTCAAGACGATGTGTCACGTACCAAGGTTGCCATGCTTTGACCTTGAACTTTGACCTCAAGGTCAAATTATTCCGTTTTCGAGGTTCTTTTCTGACAAGTTCGTGTCCGGGCTGTACTTTTTTTCCCTTAATAGATAGGGTTTTGATATTTGGTATATGGGTAGACTATCTCAAGACGATGTGTCTCGTACCAATGTTGCCATGCTTTGACCTTGAACTTTGACCTCAAGGTCAAATTATTCAGAATTCGGGGTTCTTTTCTGACAAGTTCGTGTCCGGGCTGTAACCTTTTTCCCTTAATAGATAGGGTTTTGATATTTGGTATGTGGGTAGATTATCTCAAGACGATGTGTCGCGTACCACGGTTGCCATGCTTTGACCTTGAAGTTTGACCTCAAGGTCAAATTATTCAGAATTTGGGTTTTTTTTCTGACAAAAATCGTGTCCGGGAAGGGATTTTAATCAGATTTTACCTACTGCTT
The DNA here is from genome assembly GCA_031216915.1 of Pictodentalium vernedei. Classification (NCBI taxonomy): domain Eukaryota; kingdom Metazoa; phylum Mollusca; class Scaphopoda; order Dentaliida; family Dentaliidae; genus Pictodentalium; species Pictodentalium vernedei. The sequence continues at coordinate 420,736,190 of CM062295.1, forward strand.
GAAATATTTTAGTATTACGGTTCACATCAGTTTATACCTAACATCAGTTAGTTGCTGTGGGGCCCGCAAAGATGGATTCCATCTCCGTGATATCTAGTTGTAACTTCGTAGGATCACTCCAGATGATGCCCAGATGAGAATGTCCCCTTTTGGTTGCGATTATTCAACCATGATGGCTGCCCGAGCCCAAAGCCCAAAAACCTTTAGCACAGTCTACAGGTCATATTTATGAAGGGATTTAATTGTAAATTGGTAGGTTGACTTCATTTAATGTCTAGATGAGAACGTCCCCTTTGGACGCAATTGGGAAACTGATCTCTACAGGGGCCCGAAGCCCGAAAACCTTTAGCACAGTCTACAGGCCATATTTATGAAGGGATTTCAATGTAACTTGATAGGATGACTCATTTTGGAATAATTTCACTGTAACTTGGTAACTTCCATTGATACACGTTAACTGTGAGGGCCACATACATTAACTGTGAGGTCATATTAACCCACCCCTCAGCTCTTTAGTACAGTGTATACCTCATATTATTTTTATCAAAAACATAGCATACAGGGAACAGAAATGAACATATTCCCAATTATCATAATTGTCTTATTTCATAATCCTTTCATAAACATTGAACATTATCCTTATCATCAAACACATCACACAAGTTAAGCTACAGTGTCATTGACACTTTCATTTGTAAATTTTGTGCTTGATAGCACATAACTTAAATAAATGTTAACCGATTTGATTCTGTTTTTTTAATCATATGGGCTTCCAGAAAAATTGTCTCAATCGAGTTCGAAAATGTGCTTGGTCAGATATATGGCAGCAGAATTGTTGGGCTGACTTAGTCATATTTATTTTTACACTGTAAACCAATGGCCCAGACTAGCTGGTGTAAGTTATTAAGGGCCAAACACAAATTTCGAACCCCCCCCCCCCCCCCCCCCCCCCCAATTTCCCAAATTTGCTTGCAAAACTAAAAATTAAAAGTCCTGTCTGGCCTTCCATTCATTTACTCTCTGCGCATGCGCAGACGTCAGGAAGTGACCGGAATTGACACCAACATCATTCTTTGTTTAGCCCTAAAAGTCATCAACAATGAAATGACATCTGTGCTTTAAAATCTCCTTTTTAGCTCACCTGGCCTAAAAGGCCAATTGAGCTTTTCTCATCACTTGGCATCTGTCGTTGTCCGTCGGTCGTCGTCCGTTGTCCGTCGTCCGTAAACTTTTCACATTTTTATCTTCTTCTCTGTAACCGCTGAGCCGGTGTGAACCAAACTTGGCAGGAATGGTCTATGGGAGGTCCTCTACAAACGATCCTCATTTTGTTCCTGTCTGATGAAAAACATGGCTTCCAGAGGCATTCTTTGTTTCTGGCGGGTGGATTTTCAAAAATCTTCTCCTCTGAAACTGCCAGGCCAAATGTTTTGAAACTTCACATAAATGATGACAGGGACCCCCCTCTACCAATGATCCTCATTTAATGTTGATTGGGTTACAAACATGGCCACAATTGCGGCTTATAGTTACTGTAGAAACACTATGGGAAATCACATTTTCCTCTTCTTCTCTGGAAAAACCGAGGCGATGTGAAAACAAACCTGGCAGGGATAGTCTCTGGGAGGTCCTCTACAAATGATCCTCATTTTGTTCCCATGGGTTGAAAAACATGGCCACCAGAGGCATTCTTTGATTCTGATTGGTAGATTTTCAAAAATCTTCCCGTATGAAACTGCCAGGCGAAATGTTTTGATACTTCACATAAACGATGACTGGGAACCCCTCTACCAATGATCATCATTTAATGTTGATCAGGTTGCAAACATGGCCACAATTGCGGCTTATAGTTACTATAGAAACCCTATGGAAAATCACATTTTCATCTTCTTCTCTGGAACTACTGAGCTGTCGTGAACCAAACCTGGCAGGGATGGTCTATGGGAGGGCCTCAACAAACGATCCTCATTTTGTTCCCGAGGGTTGAAAAACATGGTCGCCAGACGCAGTCTTTGTTTCTGATAGGTGGATTTTCAAAAATTTTCTCCTCTGAAACTGCCGGGCCAAATGTTTTGATACTTCACATAAGTAATGACTGGGCCCTCTCTACCAACGATCCTCATTTAATGTTGATCGGGTTGTAAACATGGCCACAATTGTGGCTTATTGTTACTATAGAAACCCTATGGGAAATCACATTTTCATCTTCTTCTCTGAAACTACTGAGCTGACGTGAACCACACTTCGCAGGAATGGTCTATGAGAGGATGGAAATATGTGGCCACCAGAGGCTATATTCTAATGCTTAACCCAATGCCCCTCCTGTCTGCACAAAAGATCCATACTGTCAGCAAAATACTTGTTTTTTGAGAATCTGGTAAGGGTTGGTTCCAGTTTTTTCTCCACTGACAACTGGGAAAAAAAAACCCAAAATATTGTGTATACAGTACAAGTCAAAATAAGCTGTAGCATAACTGCAATAAACTAAGTAGACTGCAGCTTCTGCCCTGACAACATCAGAATCTGACATTTTTCTGGAAAAGCTATCAATGAGAGCTTTCCAGAAAATGATGTCAGCTTCTGGTCTTATCAGTGTAAGAAGAGAAAAGATACATAGTTTATAGAATTATCCTACACAACTTATTTTGACTTGTACTGTAAAACAAGTGCAACTGTAGGTTGATATCTTCAGCTGTAATCTAATTATGTTTGGCACATGTTAAATTGTTTAGAAAAATCTAGGTTACATTGTAAATTCTCTTTATTATCTTGCAATCATGTCAGCTCAGATGACAGTAATTATTGTATATCTTTTAAGATTCCTGTAACCCTTTACCTGTCCAAAAGCTATTTTGAAAGAGAATACTGTCTGAAAAAATTGTAATTTTCAAAATATTTTAACCCTTTTTTGCTGATTTTTGGCTCACCAACGTTAGTTGTGTGAGCCTATGGCATAGCCCTCATGTCAGCGTCGGCATCCGCTCTCAAATATTTTGAACTTTTGTGTACAGGTTTTGATTTTTTGGCTTTTTAAATTTTTTTTTAGTTTCTGCATATTGCTATGGTGGTTCACTATAACATTTAACTCTTTTCCAGGGTATTTTGTCTTAATTTTAACCCTTTGAATCAAATTTTAGACTTATTTTGATGTTTGCGTGCAGTTTTTTTCTTCCTTTCTTCCAAGTGGAGATTTACCTTGCAGCATATGTCCATGCTTTCTATTGTATGTAAACATGCATCTTAGGGCTATGTTTGTATTATTTAACTCTTTTCCTGCTGAATTACTTCAATTTTGGACTTTTATGTACAGCTTTTGGACTTAGGCTTACAGCTTCTTACTTTTATGTACAGGTTGTGATAAAAAAAATAGAATTTCAAGTGAGGTTGACCTCACTGCATATTGCAGTGGTGGTTATTATAACATTGATATCTTTCCAGTGCATTTTTAAAAATTTTTTAACCCTTTGAATAGATTTTTAGACTTATTTTGACGTTTGCGTACAGGTTTTCATGGATTTTTTTTTTCCTTTCTTCCAAGTGTAGAGTTTCTGCATATTGCTATGGTGGTTCACTGTAACATTTAACTCTTTTCCAGGGTATTTTGTCTTAATTTTAACCCTTTGAATCAAATTTTAGACTTATTTTGATGTTTGCGTGCAGGTTTTGATGGTTTTTTTTTCCTTTCTTCCAAGTGGAGATTTACCTTGCAGCATATGTCCATGCTTTCTGTTGTATGTAAACATGCATCTTAGGGCTATGTTTGTATTATTTAACCCTTTTCCTGCTGAATTACTTCAATTTTGGACTTTTATGTACAGCTTTTGGACTTAGGCTTACAGCTTCTTACTTTTATGTACAGGTTGTGATAAAAAAAAACAATTTCAAGTGAGGTTGACCTCACTGCATATTGCAGTGGTGGTTATTATAACATTGATATCTTTCCAGTGCATTTTTAAAATTTTTTTAACCCTTTGAATAGATTTTTAGACTTATTTTGACGTTTGCGTGCAGGTTTTCATGGATTTTTTTTTTTTCCTTTCTTCCAAGTGTAGAGTTTCTGCATATTGCTATGGTGGTTCACTATAACATTTAACTCTTCCAGGGTATTTTTTCTTAATTTTAACCCTTTGAATCAAATTTTAGACTTATTTCGATGTTTGCGTGCAGGTTTTGATGTTTTTTTTTTCCTTTCTTCCAAGTGGAGATTTACCTTGCAGCATATGTCCATGCTTTCTGTTGTATGTAAGCATGCATCTTAGGGCTATGTTTGTATTATTTAACCCGTTTCCTGCTGAATTACTTCAATTTTGGACTTTTATGTACAGCTTTTGGACTTAGGCTTACAGCTTCTTACTCTTATGTACAGGTTGTGATAAAAAAAACAATTTCAAGTGAGGTTGACCTCACTGCATATTGCAGTGGTGGTTATTATAACATTGATATCTTTCCAGTTTGCGTGCAGGTTTTCATGGGGTTTTTTTTGGCTCACCAACGTTAGTTGTGTGAGACTATGGCATAGCCCTCATGTCGGCGTCCGCTCTCAAATATTTTGAACTTTTGTGTACAGGTTTTGATTTTTTGGCTTTTTAAATTTTTTTTTAGTTTCTGCATATTGCTATGGTGGTTCACTATAACATTTAACTCTTTTACAGGGTATTTTGTCTTAATTTTAACCCTTTGAATCAAATTTTAGACTTATTTTGATGTTTTGCGTGCAGGTTTTGATGGGGTTTTTTTTCCTTTCTTCCAAGTGGAGATTTACCTTGCAGCATATGTCCATGCTTTCTATTGTATGTAAACATGCATCTTAGGACTATGTTTGTATTCTTTAACCCTTTTCCTGCTTAATTACTTAATTTTGGACTTCTTTTGTTTACAGGTTTGGATTTTTGTGCATTTAAAAAAAATTTTTTCTTCTTTGCATATTGCTGTGGGGGTTCACGATAATATTTAACTCTTTTCCAGGGCATTTCGTCTTAATTTTAACCCTTTGAATCAAATTTTGGACTTATTTTGACGTTTGTGTGCAGGTTTTGATGTTTTTTTACTTTTATGTGCAGGTTTTGAGGTTTGTCTTTTTTCCCTTCCAAGTGGCGACTTACCTTGTAGCATATTGCCATGGTTCCTATTTTATGTTAGGATGCTTCTTGGGGCTATTATTATATTATTTAACCCTTTAGCTGCTTATTTACTTTAATTTTGTACTTTTGTGTGCAGGTTTTGTACTTTTGTGTAGAGGTTTTGATATTTTTTTTTAAGTGGAGTTTTACCTCACTGGCATATTGCCATGGTGGTTACTGTAACATGTTCAGGGTATGTTTCTAAATTTTAACCCTTTGAAACAAATGTGATACTTTTATGTGCAGGTTTTGAGGTTTGTCTTTCTTTTCTTCCAAGTGGATATTTTTCAAGTAGACTTTCACCTTACTGGCATATTGCCATTGTGGTTACTGTGACAGAGTATTTTTCTCAATTTTAACCCCTTGAAACAAATGTGATACTTTTTTTTACTTTTATGTGCAGGTTTTGAGGTTTGTCTTTCTTTTCTTCCAAGTGGTGACTTACCTTGTAGCATATTGCCATGGTTCCTATTTTATGTTAGGATGCTTCTTGGGCTATTTTTATATTATTTAACCCTTTAGCTGCTTATTTACTTTAATTTTGGACATTTCTGTGCAGGTTTTATACTTTTGTGTGCAGGTTTTGATATTTTTTTTAAATGGAGTTTTATCTCACTGGCATATTGCCACGCTGGTTATTGTAATATTTTCAGGGTATGTTTCTAAATTTTAACCTTTTGAAACAAATGCGATACTTTTTTTACTTTTATGTGCAGGTTTTGAGGTTTGTCTTTCTTTTTTTCAAAGTGGAGACTTACCTTGTAGCATATTGCCATGGTTCCTATTTTATGTTAGCATGCTTTTTAGGGGTTATTATTATATTATTTAACCCTTTAGCTGCTTAATTTCTTTAATTTTGGACTTTTGTGTGCAAGTTTTGAACTTTTTTTTTTATTCCAGCCATCCCTTTACATTGGCCCCCTGTTGGTGAGCCACAGGGTACTGATACCCCCTCTAGTTTTTGTTGAAACAGAATTCATAAATGTGTGCATTTTCAAGAAGATCTTCTTTGAAACTACAAGGCCAAATGGTTTGAAAAAACTTAATGTGACTGATGACTGTAACCCCCTCTACCAATGATCCTTATTTTAATCTTCATCGGGTTGCAATTATGGCTGCAGTTGTGGCTTATAGTTGCTATAGAAACCCTATAGGAAATCACATTTTCATCATCTTCACTGAAAGTACTGAGCCAATGTGAACCAGACTTGGCAAGCATTGTCTATGAGAGGGTTCTCAACAACTGTTACTCATTTTATTCCTGTTGGGTGAAAAAAAAACGTGGCCGCCAGAAACATTCTTTGATTCTGATTGGTTAGTTTTGAAAACTATTCTTTGAAACCACAGGGCCAAATGTTTTGAAACTTTGCATGGTTGATAACTGGGACACCCTCCACCAACATTCCTCATTTTAATGTTGATTGTTATGCAAACATGGCCACAATTGCGGTTTATAGTTACTTTAGAAAAAACCTATAGGAAATCATAGAAAAAACCTATAGGAAATCACATTTTCATCTTCTCTCTGGAACTATTGAGCTGACGTGAACCAAAACTTGGCAAGAATGGTCTATAGGAGGCACTCTACAAACAATCCTCATTTTGTTCCCATTGGCTGGAAAATATGGCCACCAGAGACATTCTATGATTCTGTTTGATGGATTCAAATGTTTTGAAACATCACGTGATTGAAGACTGGGACACCTTCTACCAATGATCGTCATGTAATTTTGATGTAATGTTGCAAACATGGCCACAATTGCAGCTCATAGTTACCATGGAAAGCCTATGGGAAATCACATTTTTATATGTATTTCCAGGTGAGCGATTACAGGCTCTGTAGAGCCTCTAGTTTGAGGATGCCAGACACAAATCAATGCAAGAATTGGTGGACACAAGGCTGTTATTGGATGAAGGATGTGTTCAACAGTGGTTTTGGACGTTCAGGACTGTAACTTTATAATATATTTGAAATTATTTTATGTTTCCCAATTTTGGGACATATGCCTGACATCATCATTTTTAAAAATCATTATTCCACTGTGTGTTAAGTATTCCTTCCCTGTCCTTCCATGAACCCTTCCTGTTAAACTCTTAAGCTTTTTGCCTATTTTTTATTGAAATTTTTTATTAAATTTCTTGGGAGTTTAACATTTATTACTGAATATTATTCTGTTTCTTCCCCAGAGTTACGTCCTCACCCTATGGGTGTTAGGCCGTTTAGTCTTGCATCTTCTATCCAATGTATCGTTTTTTCTTCGTATGAAGATCTAGCTTTGCATTTGATAGCATTTCAGTTGGTTCTGATTTTAGGCCTTTTTGTGCACCTGATGTCTTGTTTACATTGACGTTGTTAGTCCCCTACCGGCATCGCCAGTAGGGACTATAGGTTTGCACTCTGTCCATCCGTCAGTCTGTCAGTCACACTTTAGTTTTCCGGACTTTTTTTGGAAACGCTTCAACGGAATGATTTAATTTTTGGTAAACTACTATAGAACGATGACTTACAGATCAAGTTTGAGTTTCATACTGATTGCATTATTCTTATGTGATTTATGGCCCTTGGAAATATGGAAAAGCGCCAAAAGATCAGTTTTCCAGACTTTTTGTGGAAACGCTTCAACAGAATGATTTCATTTTTGGTAAATTACTATAGAACGATGACTTACAGATCAAATTTGAGTTTCATGCTGATTGCATTATTCTTGTGTGAGTTATGGCCCTTGGAAATATGGAAAAGCGCCAAAATATCAGTATTTTTATACTGTACCAATGACCCAGACTTAGCTGGTGCTAACTCTAATATTCTAGGGCCAAACACAAATTTTGCCCCCCCCCCCCCCCCCCCCCCCCATCCTCAAAATTTGCATCAAAATCCAAAAATTAGTTGTCCTATGTTTTCCTCCATACTTTTATCCACTGCGCATGCGCAGTAGTCAAGGTAGTCCGAAATTGGAGCCAAATCCTCATTCTTTGTTTGACCCTTCAATCAGTAACATCACACTGATATCTGTGCTTTAAATCTCAGTTTAAATGATGCCAGACACATAATCATGAGAGAAATGGTGGATCTAAGGATGAAATAAAAGGATGAGAGGAAGAAACAGTGCTATTCTCCCATGCTTTTGGCATAATTTTTGTAATTATTTTACAATGAAATTTCTTGGGAGTTTTGGCTTGGTAACAGAATGATTATTCTGTTTTTCCCCATGGTTACGTCCTCACTCTAGGGTGGTTAGGTGTTTCAGTCATGCATCTACCATCCGATGCACTGCAGTTTCTTCTCAGGAAGCCTCTGTTTTACATCGGATAGTGTTAAAATTGGTTACTGATTTCGGGCCATATTTTCAGTGCCTGGAGTCTTGTTTCCAGTTTTATTCACTTTTGTTTACATTGACAATGGTTACTTCACACAGTGATTCCTTGTCATTTATTTAATTCTGATCATAGCCAGATTCATAATATTGTCCGTAAGTGTAACATTAATTTTTAGACATGTTTTAAAATTTCTTATCAACCTACTCACAATTGTTTACTACAGGCTTGCACTACAGTGGAAGTCCCTAACTCGGATAAAATACTCTCTATTTTTGTCTTTCCCAAGCAAGTTGGGAAAGAAAAGTGGTGCAAAAGCACCAATAAAAAATAAGCCAAAACTGGGTCGAGTGCAACCGGCGCAGACCTAGTACGGGACGCTCTCTCCCAAGTACAACTCCACGACTTCCGTTGCCAGTGCGCATACCGTCTCTAAAGACTCATTCTTTTTAAAATCCGCTTCGTGTCGAGATGTTTTTGCACGCTTATCAGTGTTCCACCAACTCGATGTTTGATGATTCCTGATTCATTATACCGCAGTGTATCCTTTGTATTCTCAGGAACAGTGTTTTATATTCTCTTTTTTCTATTATATGTCCATCATGTATATTTATTTGCTCTCTCTCGAGTCGCGCGCGAATTTCGCGGGCCACGTGGTTCGGACTTAGATTATTTCACAATTATTGTTAATGCTTTTTTTGCAAACTTTTTTAATTGTGTTAGAGTTAGGTGTCAGCGGGGTACCACTCCTACAGTGTTTCTTCTTTCTGTTGAGAGTAGTCTTCCTGTTGGGTGGTTCCCGGTCGGCCGTCTGGGGTCTTTGTTTCTGTCACCTTTCTCTCTTTGGGGGTGTTCTGTTTTCTGATCTCACCTTCTCTGCTCCTCTCACCTCTTTCATGCCTAGGACAATTCCTTGTGGGCAGTGTCTGCTGCCTAAGCATGTGGACGATGTACATTCGTCGTGTTCCTCCTGTAATGGGTGTTCGGCCGAGCGGCCGTGTGGTGTCTGTGGAACATGGTCTTCCACCTTTTGGGCGTCTGTAAATCGTGTCGTTCGTTCTCGTGGCCGTGCCTCCCGCTCCCGCGGGAAAGGAGAACGTGGTCGTTCGGGGCCTCCCGAACCGACTCTGTCTGGTGAGAGTTATTCCTCCTCCGTGGGGGATGTGCAGTCTTTTCCTGTGGTGGATACTGCGGGAGCCGTTGAGTGTTCTGGTGTAGAGATGCCTGGTTCCGGGACTACGGTCCCCCTCCAGTCGACATCTGAGGCTGTCACTAGGGTTGTGACTCCTCCTTCGGAGCCGAGCCGGTGTGCTCTCTCCATTATTTCACCAGCCTCAACGACTCTCGACGTATCTACTACTGCTGCTGGTCCGTCTGCTTCGTTGTCTGTTTCAGCCGGCCTCGGCTTTTCGCTGCAGGGGACTGCAGAACTGTCCGATACTGTAGACGTGGGATATCGGCCCCAGCCTTCCCTGACTTCAACTCGGCGAAGTCGGAAGGGGCTGCCGGCCGAGCCCATCGCTGTGGTCTCGTCGCCGTCGAGTACCACAGTTGTGTCTTTGGATTCGGATGTTCATAGTGGAAACACTATGAACTCCGGGGCGTTTCCGTCCGCTCACTCTGGTCACACGACCAGTTTTGGGGGACCAACGCCTTTTGTGCAGCCTGGACCTTCTGCCCCGCAGAGGTCCGCGGTGACTCTCATGAGTTCTCGCAATATTGATCCTCGGGGTGCATCGTACCCCTATACACGTCTGCCTTCAGATGTTTCGGCTGCCGCCCGTCGTCCCGCGTCGGGTGTTTTGGAGGATCGTGACCCTTCGCTGGTTAAGAGGGTCAGAGGTGAAGCCACTTTGCCGGTTCGCTCCCCTGTCGAACCGGTCGGTACAGGCAGTGAGCTTAGGGAGGCCCTCTCCTTACTCACTCAGGTTCTCTCAAAGAGCCTTCCTGTTGCTTCCAGCGAGGCTATGGGTGGTTTCCAGGCGCCTCCTATGGCGCCGCCTCCCGGGATTGGAAACAGGCCGGTTTCCGATTCCTCTGGTGTCCCGACACCATGGGAGGCGTCAGCTGGTTTGCCCACGATGGGCTATGTGTCTTCCGACTCTGGGGAGGAGTCCGACATGCTTGAGGTCGAGGGCCAGCAGTCTTCGGACTTGGGGGCGGCTCTTGACTTTGTGTTTGGGTTTCTGCCTGAGCTCAAACCTGCTAACCAGCCGACAGTGTCAGCCTGGCCGCGATCTTCGGTCGCGCGCCAACAGCCTATGGAGCAACCTGCTTCTGGGCGCCTTCGACCGTGCCAGTCGGTACAGGTGGTTGAAGCTTTTTCAGCATTGGATGCCAAGCTGAATTCCAAGGCTTTGAAGACTTCGTTCTTCACCAGGGTTGACACCTTTTTGCCTCCTGTGCGTTATCGTTCCTACGATTCCGCCAATCCGTCAGTCTGCCAGACTTTGACGGTTCTGGATCAGGACTCCACTTCCCTCGGGCTTTCCAAGCCCAAGTCTGCCGTCATTCCAATGACGACTCTGGAGTCCACGTTGGGCTTATCTAGAGAGATGCTTGGCATGCTTTCTCTCTCAGATCACGTCGTCTCAGCTTTGGCTGCTTATCTGCCTCCAGATAAGTTTGACGAGGTACAGGCTCCTTTGCGTGTGCTGTCCAAGGCGCTTATGCACCTTACTCACACGCATGCCTGTAACACGGCCAATTTGGAATTAGTTCGAAGGGACGCTGTGCTGGACACAGGACGATCCCTTCCCGAGGAGCAGCGTGCTACTCTTCGATCTGCTTCTTTGGCAGGTCCGCACCTTTTCCATGGTTCCGTGTCGACGGTCCGGGATGACGTCCTACGTCATTCCAAAGATCAGCTGCTGTTTCGTCAGCTTGATCAGCCTTCTCGGGGAGGCAAGGGCCGTTCCAAGCCTAACAAGTACCCTTCTGCTTCCTCTGTGAAGCAAAAGGCTGGTCCTTCTGCCGCCGCCTCTGCTTCTTACTCACGGGGTAAAGGTAGGGGTCGGCAGAATCGAGGGAAGTCTCAGGATTCTTCATTTAGCAGAGGAGGTGGTTTCTCCTCTCGCGGGCCTCGTCGGGGCTCGAAATGAAGGTCCTCACCTCGACTCGTCCCAGGTTGGAGGAAGGATAGCAGAGTTTGCAGACCATTGGACCACCATCACATCCGATCCATGGGTGTTAGATGTTGTTCGGTCCGGGCTGCGCATATCCTTCCGACGGCACCCCACTCTGTCAAGGGTGCCTCTTCCAACCACAGTTCCTTCAGACGTTTTACGTCGGGAACTTTTGTCCACGGAGATTGCCAATCTCCTGGCAAAGGGGGCGATCGAGGTCGTCAAGAACGTTCAGTCAGTGGGTTTCTATTCCCGCCTGTTCTTGGTGCCGAAGAAGGACGGCCGACTCCGACCGGTTATCGATCTGAGCATCCTGAACCAGTCTATCATTGCTCCCAAGTTCAGCATGGAGACTTTCAGGTCGGTCCGCCATTCAATTCACCAGGGAGATTTCGCCGCCAGCATCGACCTGCGAGACGCTTACTTCCACGTTCCGATGCATCGGGCGTCACGGAAGTATCTCAGGTTCGCTTTTCTGGGGCGAGTTTACCAGTTCAAGGCCATGCCGTTCGGCCTCAACCTGGCTCCTTGGGCGTTCACCAGACTGATGTCGCATGTGATAGCGTTCCATCGCACACAGTCCAGGGTGACTACTTCGGCATATCTGGACGATATCCTCCAGAGGCATTCCAATGCTGCCTTACTGGAATCGGATGTCGCCACTCTGTTGAGCTTGCTCACGTCGCTAGGATTCAGAGTCAACGAGGAGAAGTCGGACCTGGTCCCTTCTCAGTCGTTTTGTCATCTGGGGATGTCTTTCCAAACCAAATTCAATTTGGTGGCTGTTCCCCAGGCCAAGGCTGTGATTCTCTCAGCTTTTGCTCTGACTCTGTCCCAGTCCAGGTCCGCGACCGCTCGGAGTTTTCTCCGGCTGATCGGTCTCTGCGGTTCGGTGACGGATCTCATTCCTCTAGGTCGGCTGCGTGTCAGACCTCTCCAACACTTTCTGCTCAGTCGTTGGAGACCGAATGTAGATTCTCTGGATCAGGTGCTTCCGTTTCCGGACTCTCTGTATCCTCACCTTCTTCCCTGGACAGATGTTCAGTGGATTACGCAGGGTGTTCCGCTGGACTTACCCACGTCCGATCGCGTCCTGACGGCAGATGCCAGCGATCTCGGATGGGGTGCGACGTTGGATCCTCTCGGTCTTTCCCTACACGGGATGTGGGACCAGGATCAAGCAGCTCTACACATCAACCAGAAGGAGCTTCTTGCTCTTCTTCTGAGTTTCAGGCAGTGGATCCCTCACTTGTCGAATCGCCAGGTCCTTCTACTATCCGACAATTCGACAGTGGTTGCTTACATTCGGAACCAGGGCGGCACGCACTCGCTTCCGATGTACGAGTTAGCTCGGGATCTTTTACTGCTCGCTCAGGAGGTTCACGCCGGGGTGGTTGTTCGTCACATTCCCGGTCGTCTGAACGTCCTAGCCGACTCCCTGTCCCGACAGGGCAGGGTTATTTCCACCGAGTGGATGCTTCACAGGGCAGTGTTCCAGTCGCTTTGCGATCTCTGGGGACGTCCCCACATCGATCTCTTTGCGACTCGTTGGAACTATCAGGTGGACACTTTCGTGTCCCCGTGTCCAGATCCTCTGGCTTTTGCCGTGGACGCTCTGTCACTCGATTGGAACGGTCTAGTCGGCTACGCCTTCCCGCCGGTTCCGATTCTTCCTCAGGTTCTCGCCAAAATTCGAACCTGCAGTTGTCGAATCATTCTGATCGCTCCCCTGTCGCCTCAGCGGGTGTGGATCAATCAGCTCCGCTTGCTGATGGCGGCGGTTCCGGCACGTCTCCCGCTACGTCGCGACCTTCTTTGTCAAGGTCGCCCGAGGAGGTTTCACGTCGACCCGACTTCATTGTGCCTTCACGCATATCTTTTGTCAGGTCCTGTCTCCTCCGTAGAGGTTTTTCGAGACGAGCAGTGGAGTGCATTTCTTCTTCAAGGAGGCACTCCACTGGTTTAGCTTATGCAGCTAAATGGAAGGTCTTCTGTCGATGGTGTGCTGATCACTCTGTTGATTATGCCAATCCTTCGATTTCACAGATTGCGGAGTTTCTGGTATATCTGTTTGATTCTCGGGGTCTCCAGCCTGTTACCATCAAGGGTTACAGGTCTATGCTTTCAGAGACTTTTTCTTATGTGGGGAAGCGTCGTATCGGCACTAATCTCCAAGCTTGTTTGGCACTTTTCTTTGAAAAGGCCTCGGACTTTGCAGCTTACTCCACGATGGAATCTTTCGTGGGTGCTGCTTTGCTTGGGGGGGGCGCCGTTCGAACCTTTATCCCAGGTGGATATGCGATTTCTCACATACAAGACGGCTTTTCTGATGGCATTTGCTTCGGCCAGACGGGTTAGTGAGCTTCACGCCCTCTCGGTTGACCCGGCCTTTTTTAGGAGTTCTCCCAACAGTGTTACTTTTACCACTGATTGCTCCTTTTTGACTAAGAATCAGTTACCAGATACTACTCCTCCTCCTATCTGTATCAGGGCTCTTCCCTCTGTTGAGGGTACTCGCCCTTTGCTCTGTCCGGTCCGTGCTATTCGCATTTATCTTGATCGGACACGCTTCATACGGAAGGGCAGAAAACGTTTTTTTCTGTCTCTCATTCCGGGTCGACAGAAGATCTCTCCTCAATCCATTTCTCGATGGATTTGTCTTGCTATTCGTACGGCTTATAGTCGTTTAGCAGCTGGCGATTGTATTAACAATCATATTTCTGCCCACGAGGTGCGGGCACTGTCTACCTCTTGGGCTTATTCTAACTCCGTCAAGTTGTCGGATGTTATGCAGGCAGCCTACTGGAGAAATGCTTCTACTTTCTCCACCTTTTATTTACGCCAGTTGCAGGAGCAGTCGGAGGACCTTTTTGCCTTGGGTCCTCTTTCTTCTGCTCAGGCTGTTGTCTGCCATAGCCATTAGGCTTCTTGAAGGTCAGTTTCAGCCTTGTGCTGTTACTGCCCTTTTTTCTGTCTGTGTGTCACACAGGCTCATATGTCTCTTTTCATTGTCCTTTACCAATGATTGCGACATTATGGTTGATAAGCCTCGGGACCTCTTCCTTCTGCTTCACGGTTCCAGTGCACTAGGGTTATGTGGGGGTTGGTTATGCGATTCCCTCCAGCCTTTTGTCTATTCAGCCTGTAGTAAACAATTGTGAGTAGGTTGATAAGAAATCTAAATTTTATAGTAAATTTCCTTTCTTATTATACCTACCACAATTGTTTACATGGAGGCCCTCCCGTCTTCTTTACGGGTAAAGAATCTTTCCTCCCCGCTGATCACATAACTCTAACGTTTACGGATTCAAAAAGAATGAGTCTTTAGAGACGGTATGCGCACTGGCAACGGAAGTCGTGGAGTTGTACTTGGGAGAGAGCGTCCCGTACTGGGTCTGCGCCGGTTGCACTCGACCCAGTTTTGGCTTATTTTTTATTGGTGCTTTTGCACCACTTTTCTTTCCCAACTTGCTTGGGAAAGACAAAAATAGAGAGTATTTTATCCGAGTTAGGGACTTCCACTGTAGTGCAAGCCTGTAGTAAACAATTGTGGTAGGTATAATAAGAAAGGAAATTTACTATAAAATTTAGATTTTTGTCCACACTTAGGCTTTTTTGGGATCCATTTGGGCTCATCGTTCCCATTGGGAACTTGGGCTCAATTTGAAAATTTTTTCTTTAGAATTATTTTTCGAAATGTTTGTAATGGATTATATTATTATCATGTATCTTGTTTCAAGGGTTAGTGTGAGTACGTTGACTGTTTAACATTTTTCAAAGTGAAAGAAGTTTGTTCAAATTGTAATTCGAGGAAGTCTTCCTCTGATTCTCATGTTCAGTGTATTAATTGTAGTCAGTGTACTCGCACTAATTCTTGCTCTGTGTGTGCCAATTGGAATGACAAACGTTGGAGACGTGTGTCACGGTATATTGTTAGTGGTGAGAGGTCCATGCCGGCCCTCTCGCCACAGGGTCACTCTCGTTTTTCAGTCTCTTTTTCAGAGGAACAAGAACAGGGTGATGTTTCTGTGATATCTTCACGAAGTGTGCCTCCGTTGTCGCAGATAAATGAAGAGCTAGCGGAAAAAGTGCTCAATGAAATTTGGCAATTGCCTAAGAGCTCCCATGTAGGATCGACGGCATTGTCGCCCACTAGCTCGCCCAGTGAAGCAATCATTCATGAATTGTTTGTGCCGCCGGGTTTGTCAATCAGTCCGGTACCTAGCTCGTCTAGGTCTGCCCAGACCACGAGCGGGAGAGTCCCCTCTCTCTAAAAACAACATCTGAGACCAGATGTTGTTGTATGTAATGTTCGTCAGTCGGAGCATACGACCACTCCGCGGGATGCTCCGTCATATAGACAGTCCGGCGCGACTAGTCTATTGGCTTCCTCATCCTCACGGCCGCACACACGACCGCAACTTGGCTACATGACTTCTGATATCCAGCCTGCTTCACCGACCAGGAATTCCACGCCGATCAGGTCACGCCATCTGGTAGCCAAGGACATGAGGCCTTACCAGTCGGGACGTTTGCATAAAAGAAGTATGCAAGAAGTAATGTCCCAGGAGCTCCCAGCGGCTAAATCTTGTAAGACCGCGGCTCCACAGGCCTCTGTGACAGACTTGCTATCACAGATAGCTCAACTCATTGCAGCATCCCAGCAGCCATCAGAAACTTTTTCGGAACAGGAATTGTCTGAGGAAGCTGGGTCGGTTCGCTCCCCTGCAGAGTCAGAAAGGGACGACCGAGAATCTCATATGGTCCAGTCGGATGGCGAAAGGGAATCAGCGGAGCTGGAACTTTCCCTTTCTGAACAACATAAGGTGGCCGTAGATTTCATCCGGCAACACCTTCCAGAAGTTGTTCCTCCGGACCAAAATGCTGCATTACCGGATAAGAGACTGATAGCGTCACTGGACACAGACTTTTTCAGCCGGATTAGGGACACTGTCCCTGAGTTTCCAACCCAGTCCAGAAATGTCACACGGACATTTGAACTTTTGAATGACGCTATATTCAAGCTAGCCTCTAAGACTGGCAAATCCGGTTTCTTATCGCCTAGCGCTATACAGCTGCCTTTCATCAATGCTAGACATAGATTTGAAATGGCAGGACAAGGTGTGCCGAGAGTTCCTCTGCGTTTGGACGACCAGGCTGAAGACCTGGAGTTGTCATTGCCGGCGTCCATGTCTATTAACTCCAGTATACTGGAGATGACAATCTTGTCTAATAGAATTAATTTAGACGCATTATCTTCCACAGATCACCTTACCAGAGTGTTATCATTATGTCTCGAAGGGAAAGAATTCCAGGATGTTCAAACTTCCTTGAGAGTTCTTTCACGGGCTATAGCATGTTCTACGTATAACTCCGCCCTTTCAGTGGCAAATCTGGAGTTAGACGTGATGCTGCCCTGGCTGCATCCACTAGAGTGGATAGTAAGGTGAAAAACTCTCTTCGAATTGCTCCGATCTCCAGAGAGCTTCTCTTCGACGGAAAGCTTTCTGTTATCTATGATCAGATTACTAAGAAAGCTTCGGATTCTCTGCTTTTTAAATCCGCTTCTAAAAAGTCGGACTCAGCAGAGAAGAGTAAGGCAGGCACTTCGAGGGCGAATACGTCCAAGGGAAGTTCCTATAGAGGATCTAAAATAGCCTCTAGGTCTTACGTCTTACTCTAGAGACCGTCAGAGTAGCGACTCAGGTAGGGGCCGTTATGCTGGCCGAGATAACCAGTCAGACGCCCCTAGGCCGACTGGATGAGGTGTGGGTTGTGGAGGATGTGGTTTCTCCTCCCGCAAGCCTCGCAGGACCAGGAGGTGATGGTGTAAACCTCTATTGTGTTCCTGTCGGCGGAAGGCTGTTGAGATTCATAACCAGTTGGTTGTCAATTACGGACGACCCATGGGTGCAAGGGGTGATTTCCAAAGGTCTAAAACTGTCCTTCAAGGAAAAACCTCTGTTAACTCGAAGTCCACGTTGGACTCAGCTTCCGTCAAATGTTCAGAAGAGAGAATCGCTTCTATCAGAAGTTCAATCTCTTCTGGACAAGAATGCTATAGAGGTCGTAGAAAACCAGGAATCTCCAGGTTTCTACAGTCACCTGTTTCTGTTTCCAAAACCAGACGGCTTGTTTCGTCCAGTCATAGATCTGAGCGGGATAAACAAGCTGATTGTGGCTCCAAAATTTTATATGGAGACCATCCGATCAGTCAGAGCGAGCATTCGAGTGAACGATTATGCTGCGAGCATAGATCTCAAAGATGCGTACTTTCACGTCCTGGTACATCCAACGTTCAGAAAGTATCTTTGCTTCGCTGTCCTAGGAGTCGTTTATCAGTTCTGAGCGATGTGCTTCGGTCTGAATCTAGCACCCTGGGCATTCACTCGAATAATGAACTCTGTAATGACTCATTTCCGAGCTCATTGGTCTGTAGTAACGTCGGCCTACTTGGACGACATTCTTCAGAGTTACGGCAACGAGTTAATGCTTCAGAACGATGTCCAGAGTCTGCTTCAACTGCTCCGACATCTCGGTTTCATAGTAAACGAAAAGAAGTCGGATCTAGTCTCGTTCAAGTCATTTACCCACCTGGGAATGAGCTTCGAGGCGCTTAACAATCTCGTTCGTCTGCCGTTAACCAGAGCGAAATTAGTCAGTTGTTACGTTCACTTTTGTCTTCACTCAGATGTAGTACCAGCGAGAGAATTCATGAGACTGACAGGTTTGTGCAGAGCCGCTGCGGATCTTATTCCGATGGGGCGGCTACGCACTCGTTCACTCCAGTTATTTTTTACTCAGAATTGGAGTGTGAAGACTCATTCGCTCGAAACGACATCGTCTTGTCGAATCAAGTGAAACAAGAGATTCAGACTTGGGCAGATATTCAGTGGTTAACTCAAGGAGTACCACTACAACTGCCGGATCCGAGTTTACGATAATGATGGATGTGAGTCAAACAGGTTGGGGTGCTACTCTGAGCCCAACAGTTTCGAGGTGCCAGGGTCTTTGGGATCCTCAGTTCCTTAAAAAGCACATAAACATCAAAGAGATGATGTCAATTTGGCTTGCGCTACGTCAGCGGATGAACATTCTTCAGAATTCGCATGTTCAAATTCTGTCCGACAATTCGACAGTAGTAGCGTATATTTGGAACCAGGGAGGCACTCATTCCATTCCGTTATTCAATTTAACGGAAAGGATTCTTCTGTTTGTCCTAGAGCATCAAGTTCTCCTATTGGTCTGTCACATTCCGGGTCGTCTGAATGTTCTAGAAAGGTCGCATGTTGCCGTCAGAATGGACTCGCAACAAACGAGTATTCAATCAGATTTGCTACCAATGGGATCATCCAATGATAGACTTATTTGCGATGCATCTCAACAATCAGTTGCAGACGTATGTGTCGCCATGCCCAGATCCTCGAGCATTTGCAGTAGACGCTCTCTCGATCTCTTGGGACGGAATGATAGGATACTCATATCCTCCAGCTCCGTTGATTCAGCAGATATTGCTAAAAATCAAGCAATCTCACTGCAAGATTCTGTTGGTAGCATCTCTGTCACCCCAGAGACTATGGATAAATCTACTCCGGTGTCTGTTGTGGGACATTCTGCGGAAGCTTCCTCCACAGGAGGACCTTCTTTCGCAGGGGAAATTGCGCACACTGCATCACAACTCGCAAGGTCTCAACCTTCACGTATTTCTGTTATGCGGTCCTTCTTGCACGGCAAGCATTTTACAGGACGAGCAGTGGATGCAATTTCTAACTGTAGGAGGACCTCCTCTTCGCTAAATTATGCTGCTAAGTGGAAGGTTTTCTGTCGGTGGTGAAGGGATCATTCTATTGATATTTATGAGCCCTCCATTCCAGACGTTGCTAATTTTCTAGTATACTTGTTTGACAAGATCAAACTGCAACCAATAACCATTAAGGGTTATAGGTCTATGCTATCGGATACCTATGCTCATCATGATAAGTTACATATTGGATCTAATGTCTCTTTATCTAAGTTAGTGAAAAACTTTTCGATAAATAGACCTGGAACCCTTAGGTTAATTCCTAAGTGGAATTTAGCTTGGGTTCTTCTGAAGCTAAAAGAAGCGCCATTTGAGCCTCTTGATACAGTGGACTTCAAATTCTTATCTTATAAGACAGCTTTTCTCTTAGCCTTCTCTTCTGCCAAAAGAGTTAGTGAGCTTCATGCACTATCTGTTGATGATTCTCACTATCGTAATGTAGGTAATACTATTACCTTGACTACTAATGTTGGATTTTTGGCTAAGAATCAGGCTCCTAATAAGTATCCTGAACCTATTGTTATTAAGGCTCTTCCGTCTTCAGACGGTCATAGGCCTTTTGCTCTGTCCAGTTAGAGCCATGCGTATTTACAAACGTTGATCTGAGTTTATCAGAAAGGGATGTAAGCGTTTCTTTCTGTCTCTGCTGCCTAATAGAAAGGACATTACAGTCCATCTATTGCAAGATGGATTCAATTCACTATCCGTACTGCTTATGAAAAATTATCTTCAACTCAGCAGTCTGTGCTTAAGATTTTGACGCATGAAGTAAGAGCACTGTCTACATCTTGGGCTTATGCTAATAGTGTTGCTATTACCGATTTGATGAAGGCTGCATATTGGTCTTAGCCTTCCACATTCACAAATTTTTATCTTAGAAATATTGAGTCCATTTCTGGCGACCTTCAATGTTTAGGTCCGTTATCTGTTGCTCAGAATGTCGTCCACTGAACAGTTGCAACTATAGTTATGCAGGCTTTCTGTTCCGGTAGTGACTCTGTCCTGCTGCCCTCTTCGTTCTGGGGTATTTGACCCAGACAAGGGGAAGGGGGGGGGGGGGGCAGGGGGATGGTGTTCCCTTATATCACCTGCTAGATAGTGAAAAGCAAGGGAATACCTCCTCTGGAGTCAATAATTCCGAGTTGGTGCCGGGATGGTTTTAAAGTGTAGAGCTAATGTCTATCTCATTTATGTAATATTTTTAAAGTGTAGCTCGGTGTGAAGCATTTGTATATGTCACGTGTCATACGAGCGCTAATATACAATCCTTGGACACTTTTAAATGAGTATAAAGAGTCTCATTCTCTGGACTATCTTCATTTATTGGCTTTCCTTTAAAAAGATTAGTATAATGGGTTATACTGGATGTTAATAGGGATCATTGATGTTATTGTGCTCAATTACTGAATGGTATTGTGTCTTTCTTTTTTGGTACAAACAAGAAAGATACATGTAAAACCTGTTCTTCTCTTCTCCTTGAGGGGATAATTCTGTTTACATGTAATTTGAGCCTATTGGATTTTCCTTTATGTCCTAGGCCCTCCAGCCTTTTTTCTATTCAGCTAAGTCTGGGTCATTGGTACAGTATAAAAATGTTAAAAAATTTATAGTAATTTATATATTTTTTATACTTACCAATGACCCAGACGGGGATGGCCGTCCCATGAGTTGGGAACTCATACCTCCCCGCTGATTACATAACACTTACCAGGCACTGGTTGTAAGAATGAGGATTTGGCTCCAATTTCGGACTTCCTTGTCTACTGCACATGTGCAGTGGATAAAAGTATGGAGGACCACATAGGACATCTAATTTTTGGATTTTGATGCAAATTTTGGGGATTGTTGGGGCAAAATTTGTGTCTGGCCTAGAATATTAGAGTTAGCACCAGCTAAGTCTGGGTGATTGGCAAGGGTAAAAAATATATAAATTACTAAATTACTTTTTTTGGAAAAGCTTCCATGGAATGATTTCATTTTTGGTAACCTACTATAGAACGATGTCTTATTACAGATCAAGTTTGAGTTTCATGCTGATTGCATTATTCTTGTGTGAGTTATTGTCCTTGGAAATATGGAAAAGCGCCAAAATATCAGTTTTCCGGACTTTTTTGGAAACACTTCAACGGAATGATTTCATTTTTGGTAACCTACTATAGAACGATGACTTACAGATCAAGTTTGAGTTTCATGCTGATTGCATTATTCTTGTGTGAGTTATGGCCCTTGGAAATATGGAAAAGCTCCAAAATATCAGTTTTCCGGACTTTTTTTTGGAAACGCTTAAACGGAATGATTTCATTTTTGGTAACCTACTATAGAACGATGACTTACAGATCAAGTTTCATTTGCAGTCTGTCCATCCATCAGTCTGTCAGTCAGTTTGTCAGTCACACTTTAGTTTTGCGGACTATTTTTGGAAATGCTTCAACAGAATGATTTCATTTTTGGTAACCTTCTATAGAACGATGACTTACAGATCAAGTTTGAGTTTCATGCTGATTGCATTATTCTTGTGTGAGTTATGGTCCTTGGAAATATGGAAAAGCGCCAAAATATCAGGGTTTTTTGGAAACGCTTCAATGGAATTCATGCTGATCACATCTAAGTTATAACATTTGTATAATTATTAAAGCTCATTAGTCCGGTAGGGGACATTGTATTGCTTCAGCGATACATGCACTCTTGTTTACATTATCAGTGTCCTCATATACAGGTAGTTTCTTATATTCTATTACTGTAATATACTGTAGAATACATGGATTATTATTCCGGTAGTGTAGCTCAAAAAATTTTGGAATTTGTCCACGCTCTATCAGGATGCCCTTGGGCTCTTCATGTTCCCTTTGGGAACTTGGGCGTTTTCAAAAAAAAATTTTGTTTACAAAAAATATTTTGAATTTAATTGTGATTGCTATTATTCATGTATCTCAGTTATATATATATATTGTTGTGGAGTTTGGAGGACTGATATCGACTTAAGTTGATACACTCCTACGGGCTCTTGTCATTCTTGTGTTGCACTGGGATGACTGATGTTGGAGTCGGGTGCTGCGGTACATTGTTGGCGGTGAGGTTCTGAGGATCAGAGCCTCTTACCTCATTTTAATTCATTCTGTCAGTTTCTATTTCAGAGGAACATGAACATGGTGATGATATTCTGACACCCATTCAAGTGTGCTACCGTCGTCACGCTCCGTGGAGCATATAAAGCTAGCTGCAGTGCTCATCATTGCAAGAGTTAGGGCCTTTGGGTAAAGTTTTTAATCTCTTGCAAGCAGCTAGCAGGACCAGTGAAGTGGTAGTCCGTCCGTGGGTGCTGTGACGCCAGGTAAGTCTATTGCGGTCTAAGAGGCGGATTGGGTAGAGCAAGCACTGTAATATAAATATCTCACCCAGCGACGACGGAAATAGGAAGGAAATAGCGAGGAAGTCTGCAAGTTCTTGTACTCGGCGAGGTCTGATAGACCGCGAGTGGGAGAGAGCCCCCTCTATAATATAGCAGCATCTGGGGTCAGATGTTGTTTTGAGAAATGTGCACAAGCTGGAGCATATGTCCACCCTCCACTCGGGACGCTGTGTTTAGTCTGCAGCCGGGGTCGGCTTCAGACAAGGCTTCCTCCGCTACATTTCACAAGGCTGAAAAGAAGTTTTCTGGTTGGAAACTTGCACGAGACGGAGCATATGTCTGCCCGCCGCTCGGACGCTCCGTCTAGTCGGCAGCCGGGGTCGGCTTCAGTAATGTCTTCCTCCGCTACATTAATTAAGCACAACGACCGCATCCTAGCTACCCGACTTTGGATATCCAGCCTGCTGCACGAAGAAGGAACCACTCTTCGCCCGTGAAGTCGGACCATCCGGTAGCTAGGGAGACAAGGCCTTGATCATCGAGATGCTCCGAGAAAGGATCTGTTTCTGACACACCGTCCCAGGAGCAGCATGCGGCTAAGGAATGGAAATCCATTGCTCCTCAGGCCTCGATGGCAGACTTGAAGTCGCAGATTGCGCAGCTAATCGCAGCATCCCAGGAAGTGCAGATGCAGCCTCCCTCAGACTCAGAATCTGAGCTGTCGGACGGTGCTAGGTCGGTCCAGTCATCTGTTCGCGCAGATGCAATGGACCGAGATTCGCAACTGATTCTCTTGGATGGTGAAAGGGATAAGGAAGAGGATTACCCTTCCCTTTTGAAACAGTACATGGTTGTGATGGCTTTCATCCATCTATACTACCCTGCTTTTGTTCCGTCGAATCAGAATGCTGTGACGACAAGAGAGAAACCGCTGGCGTCGTTAGGCACAGACTTTATCCGGCCAAAGGAGGAAGTCCTTTCTTTTCCGGTTCAGTTTATGCAGGTGTCACAGGCCTTCGGCCATATAGACACTGCCATATTTATCCTCTTCAGTGCGAGGAAGAAGGCGGTTTCTTATCTTTATCTTCCGTATGCATACCATTTTTTGGACCACTTTCATTTAAAAATGGTCGGGGAAGGAGTTCTTCTGCGTTTGGATGAGCAGGCCGGAGATCTAGAGGTATCCTTACCTGTATCTTTCACTATTCGCTCAGACACAATTGGGACGGCAATTTCTTCAAATAGAGCTAATTTGGACATTGTCTTACGCAGATCACCTTACAAGAGCCATGGTACAACTTCTCAAGGGAAAGGAATTTTGAGGACGTTCGTACCTCTCTTAGAGTTCTTTCCAGGGCAATGATGTATACCACGTATACCTCCGCCCTAACTGTGGCTAATCTGGAATTAATCAGACATGATGCTGCTCTTGTGTCGTCATCACTGATAAGATGACAAGGTGAAAAGCTCTCTCCGAGTTGCTCCGGTTTCTAGACATTTTATTTTCGACTAACTTTCGTTAGTCTATGAACAGGCTACTAAGAAAGCGTCTAGTGCTCTGCTTTTGAAGTTGGTGTATCAGCGACCTGCTTCAGCAGACAAGAGTAAAGGAGGGCGTTCCAGACAAAAATCGGCAAAAGGAAACTCCTCACGAGGGTACAAGAAACCCTCTTATAATTACTCTGGAGGTCGTCAATATAGCGACTCGGAAAAAGGGCGTAGGTCTGATCGGGACTATAGGTCAGACACCCCTAGGCCAACGAGACAAGGTTTTTCAGGGGGAGGACGTGGTTCCTCCTCCCATAAGCCTCGCAGGTCATACAGGTGATGGTTTAGACCTCTATTGCTGGCCAGTTGGCAGAAGGTTATCAAGCTCTGCAAAAAAATGGCCAACAATCATGGAAGATCAGTGGGTGAGAAGTGTAGTCTCGGACTGCTTACGGCTATCATTCCGAGTAAAACCCCACTTTGGACAAATCTTCCATTAAATTCTTGCATAAGAGAGTTTCTCCTGCCGGAGGTATAAGCTCTCTTATCAAAGGAAGCAATGCAGGTCATCGAGAATCAGGATTCTCAAGATTTTTACAGTCACCTGTTCCTCGTACCAAGCCAGACGGCTCGTTCCGACCGGTAATAGACTTGATCTGGATAACAAGTTTATCATCACTCTAAAAGTTATTTATGGAAATCATTCAGTCACTAAAAGTGAGCGTTCGAGTGAGTGACTATGCGGCAAGCATAGATCTAAGGATCCGTACTTTCATGTCCTGGTACATCCGGCATTCTAAAAGTACCTGCAGCCCGCCGTAGAAGGGAAGATGTATCAGTTCAGAACAATATGCTTTGATCTGAATCTGGCCCCCTGGGCGTTTCACTCGAATAATGAACTCGGTAATGTCTTACGAGTTCATTTGTCTGCGATAACGTCGGCTTACTTGGACGGCCTTCTACAGGGATACGGCAACACAATTATTCTTCAGAATGATGTTCAGAGTCTCCCTCTATTATTCGGTTTCATCGTAAACGAGAAAAAGTCGGATCTAGCTCTGTATAAGTCGTCTATTCACTTGGGATTGAGCTTTGAGACTCACAACAATCTGGTTCGTCTGCCGTTACCCAGAGCGAAATTAGTCAGTTGTTAATCTCGCTTTTGTCTACACTCAGATGCATTAATAGTGAGGGAATTCATGTAACTGTTGGAGCTGTACGGAGGGGCTGTGGATCTCATTCCGATGGGTTGCCTGCGCGCACATCCCCTCCAGATATTCGTCACACAGAACTGGAGTGTGAAGACGCTTTCACTTGAACCAGTATTGTTTTAACGGACCTAGTAAGAAAAAGGGTTCAAATTGGGCAGATATTCAGTGGTTAACTCAGGGAGTTAAGCTGCAACTGCCGGATCTGACTTACACGATTATGACGTATGTGAATCAAGACGGGTTGGGGCACGACCCTAAGTCCCGCAGTCTTGAGGTGTCAGAGTCTTTGGGACCCTCGGTTCCAGGAGAAACACATCAACATCAAAGAGATGATGTTAATTAGCTAGCGCTACAACATTGGATTCACATAATAGCGGACATCCATGTTCAATTTGGTTGGACAACTCGACAGTAGTAGCGTACATCGGGAACCAGGGCGGCACCCATTCATTTCCGTTATGCCAACTATCAGAGAAGATTTTCATAATACGTCATGAATCATCATGTTCATTTTTTCATCCGTCATACACTGGGTCGTCTGAATGTACTAGCAGACTTGCTCTCTCGGGAAGGTCGCCTGTTGCAATTGGAATGGACGCTCAACAAGCGAGTATTTGGACAGTTTTGCTACCAGAGGGATTGCCCCATGATAGATCTGTTTGCGAACAATCTGTTACCGCCGTGTGTGTCGCCATGCCCAGACCATTGAGCGCATGCAGTAGACAATCTGCCGATCTCATGGGGATGGATGATAGGATACGCGTATCCTCCAATTCATTTGATTCCGTAGATCAAGTTTAAGATCAAACAGTCTCGTTGTGAATCCTACTAGTAGCTCCTCTGTCGTCACAGAAACCTTGGATCATTCTTCTCAAGTGTCTCTTTTGAGACGTTCCCCAGAAGCCTCCTCCACGAGAGGACCTTTTTTATTAGGGGAAGTTTTTGTTCTTCACGTCCTTCTCCGCCCATAGTGGCTTAATGGAGTCGGTTAGACGTGAGGGAACCATTGCGGCTCCTATATTATTTTATGACTAACACAAGAACGATTAAGTAATGCGGGTGACGAGGGTTCGATATGACTTCGAATCCCAACGCACACCGCCAATGTGTTTAGAGGCGATTACCGGGCAAGACGTAGTTTTCTTCCCTCAAGCCTTGTATAAGTTTAAATACATACATGCATTTCTTCACTTCTCGATTGGCGGCTGGGTCATGTTCTGTGGCGACCTTATGGGCACATCCACTTTTAGTTGGATTGGTTTCCTGTGATTATTCGTCTATATGTCATATATGAGTGCATATTTCATCATAATTAAATTGCTAGTCTTTGGGTAACCCGGAGGCTGCATAACCAGTTAACTGGTATTCAGATGATTACATGCAGGATTTTATGCTCACATGCATAATAATTATTAGGCTGACGCTTTATTGTATATTATGGACCTTTGTAATTATGAATTATTTCGGGGGCAGTCCGTGTCGGAGCCTGTTATTCATACCTACTTCCATTTCCAGATCCAGGTTTCTATTAACTTGTATATTCCATCGTTTTATAGTGTCAAAGATATCGGATAGTACACGTCGGGGATTGTTGTTACTTGAATTTATTGTACACCTGAATGGGGTCGCCTGTGGGTTACCTCGGAAGTGTGTTTACTCTCCAGAGATCGTTCATTGTGGTTCGATTAGACATATGTATGTTATATATTATATCACCGGTTTTCGACCGACCGTCTTCGGTGTACGTTATATAGCGGGGAATATTAATTACCGGGATCGTCGCGATAGCCTTAACTTCTGAAGTGGTGTTAAGCACCATTTATTAATAATAAATTAATACCTGAGTGCCTGTTCAATGAACATTTATATTGTTTTTTGGTACTGCTTTTACTGATTCCAGAGTGGTTCCCTCTTTCTTTTTGAAGATTCCTTTAAAAGAAAAGGGGGGGAGGTGGGGGGGGATTTTTTACCTCTCTTCTGGCTTGATAGGTATTTAACTATGATGAAAGCTGTTTTGCATGTAATTATATCCTGCATTCAGCTGGATTTTTTATTGTGTATGGCGTATGTTTGTGGGGGATATTATCTCATTCTCAAATACAGCATTCTAATTTTTGGGGCTTAGTCCGGGCTAACCTTAAAAATTGGGAACTCGTTACATCCAGTTAGCATAGTCTTCATGCTAAGTATACGGAATTACTTGAACTGGGCTCCTTTTGTATGATAAGTCTTCTCTGTTACTGTATAGAGAGAAATACATGTAATTCCTAATAATTTTAATTTCCTTTCACCTTGGATTACAGGATTGGAACTATGTTGATCTACTAATTCTGAAGTCCTAGGCCCTCCACCTTTTTAAGATTCAGCTAGTCTGGGCCATTGGTTTACAGTGTAAAAATATTATAAATTCATAGTAATTTGTATATTTTTATACTTACCAATGGCCCAGATGGAGATGGCCCTCCCATGAGTGGGCACTCATTCCTCCCCGCTGAATTTATATGTAGTACTCTCTTCTACAAAGAATGATGTTGGCGCCAATTCCGGTCACTTCCTGGTGTCTGTGCATGCGCAGAGAGTAAATTATGGAGGGCCAGATAGGACTTTTAATTTTCGGTTTTGCAAGCGAATTTTGGGGATTGGGGGGTTCAAAATTTGTGTTTGGCCCTTAATAACTTTGAGTTAAGCACCAGCTTGTCTGGGCCATTGGTAAGTATAAAAATATACAAATTACTATGAATTTATAATTTTTTGCAAATTAGATATTTAGAAAAAGTACTCTGATGCTTTTTAGTTCATAGCCACCATTGCATTTGCCAGGGAAACTCGACCCTGCTTCAGTGATCCGAACCCTTGCCTACCTATTAATATAACTATTAAAATGAATCATTAGCATTGCCTCATCTTGGAAAATGCTATTAGTTCATTTCAGACCATTTGAAGTCATAACTAGAAAATACAATTCTGGAGAATACAGTTGTAAAAGTTTTATAGTATTGGCCCCTGGATTGAAAGGTGATGGACTGGTGAAAAGCCTTCATACTCTAAGCATGTGCTTAATATTTATTTAGAGGCAAACAGTGTTATGCTTACATTGATTTGATCTGTCTATAGGCACTCTCCATTATATTGTAACAAAACTATTATTGATAAAATGACCCATGAGAGCCCTGGGGAATGAAGCTGTGCTTGTTTACTGTGGTAAACCAACTCTGTTTTACTGGTAGTGCTTGGGGTGAAAGTCCTCTAAAATGGGCAAGATGGGTATAAACAATTGACTAAACTTGACTTTATTTCCATGTTGCAATCATGAATAGCCATTGTGCAGAAATTAAACACCAATCAGTCAATCAATCAATTGATAAATCGAGATTTTTGAATTAATTTGGCACTCTACCAGCTAACTACCAGTACTTGGAGCTATTGTCAGAGCTTTATTTGAATAAAACAAGAAGAGAATTCTTTTGATATGCTTCTTGTGTGGTCAACAACCAACAGTATTTTGTCCATATGGATTTAGTTTATAACTTTATTGGAGAGTGTCTGTGGATACATTCTAACAAATTGTAACAATTATTACTAAACAAATTTACTTTCCAAAATTAATCTAACATGCTTCTAGTAAAGAATAATCTATATCTTTGGTGAAACTACTTTAATCATGTACTCATCATATTCCCATTTTAAGCTAGAAGAAACGATTGAATTTGTGAAAATGGTTGAGTCTACTGGAGTTTCAGCTGTTGCTATTCATGGCAGAACAAAAGAAGAGCGACCAAGACATTCCAATCATAATGATCAGATAAAAGCTGTAGCTGAATCAGTTAATATTCCTGTCATAGCAAAGTAAGTTGAGGCAATATATTAAAATTATTGTCTTTATTCAACTCAGTCATTGAATAACAGGATGAATAAAAAGCAATGAAAAAAAAAACAAAAAAGAAATTGATGAGACCAATTAAAATTTGTAAGCTTTGAAATACTTTTCTTTCTCACTTTTTAGTTACTTTTTATTTTGTGGCGGAATGATTTTTTTCCTCCATCCTGCCACATCAACATAACCTGCATACCCAGATCCACCTCTATAGAAATAACAATAATTTAGAAATTTTCCCAAGTTCAGACCCTAGAAAGACTCTGAAAAGACAAAACAGGGCAGAACCTTTCCGACCAGGGGGTCATGGGAGCTTTGTTCACAGTTCTGGTGTTCTCAATCACTGGAGCTACTACTTGTTCAGAACCCATTCAGAACAGTGATTCAGTTTTTCATTTACCACCTTTTGCATTGTTTCATCACTGCAAATTCCTCTTCAACATTTTGGGTTAAATGTGGTGCTAACTCATCAAGATCTACTAGGATGGCACAAAAAAGGTGAAGAACATCTAAAGAATACAGCTTCATTATTGGACTATTCTTTGTCAGGAAATTGGCTTGGTTGATATTTTCGTTAAATGACTTAAAGAGAATTACCTTTCATTGTACACAGCATTGTCTGCAGTGTCAGATGCACATTTCTAATTTTGTAAGAATTAGTGTTTAGGTCATTTTCTCGAAGTCCAGTCGGCACAGGGCTTTTGAATTTGCATATGTTGGTTGTAGGGTTTTCCCAATTTCACCTAAAATGTCAGCCCAAACTTAGTCAATTTCTGGTTGTCTGAATTTGTGTTTAGGTCTGCTTTTATGCAGATTGTGGGGTCTTAACATCTTGTTATTGTGTATATTTTTTATTGGATTAACATCTTTAGGGATTAACCCTGCTGTATGAGAAAATTTATCTGAATTTTTTTTTTTCAAAATTTTCATGTTTTTCTCAAACTTTAAGTTGTAAAAGTTTGTGTTGTGGTGAGTTTTGTTTCAGTGTGTCTTTCAAGGTTATTGATATTGTAGACTTGGGTTACTGAAGTCCATTGTAGTAATATTTAACTCTCATTTTATGGATATTTCAGGAATTTGATGAGGATTGTTTTTAGCCAAAACTTAGTTATTTTTTGGTTGTATGAATTAACATTTAGGTAAGCTTTTCTATGGGCCTTGTGGTGCTTTAACTTCTCATTATTTGTATTTTTTTCAAATCGAATAAAATATTTAGGTATTAACCCTTTGGCATATAGAAATTGTTTTGAATTTTTTTAGTCATTTTTTTTTCTTTGATGGGGGGGGGGGGGGGGGGGGGGAGGGGGGGGTGAGGGCATAGTCAATTGTAGGTTGTAAAAGTTTGTGTTAAGGTGAGTTTTGTTTCTGTTGGTCTATTCAGGTCATTGATTTTGTAGACTTGGATTACTGAAAACCATTGCAGTAATATTATAATTACAATTTATCCCATTAACAATTAAATACATTCATTATTTAGGGTGCTATAAACTGTAAAAATGCAGCTTCAAGGAGTTTTCTTGAGATTGGATCGATGTAGGTTAGCAGACAGCATGTAACATCCCTCTTGTTAATTATTCTTTGAGATGTTTGGAATGTGAGTTTGTCCTTAATTTGATTCAGCATGGGTTACATCCCACAGCTTTTTTAGCTCATCTTGACAAAGTCAAGCTGAGCTAATCTCATCGCTTGCCGTCCGTCGTCCGTCAACACCATGTTTTGGTCTTCTCCTCCAAAGCCACTGGGCCAATTCAAGTGAAAGTTTGTGTGAGTGATGGTCCCAAAGGGGCATTTCATTTTTGTTCAACTCAGCATGCCCAGCCCCATAGGGAGGGAGTGGGGGAAAATGCTCCAAAATATTTTAAAAAATCTTCTTCTCAAGAACCAGTGTGTACAATGACTTGATATTTGCTATGGAGCTTCCATATGAGGTGTAGAATCAAGTTTGTTCAAACGAAGTTCGTGAAGTAATATTTGGCTTTGTAATAGGAGGGGTAAGATTTTTGGCCCCGCCCAAAATTTCTATTTTCTGAACCGATGGTCCGGTATGAACCAAATTTGGTTTGTGGTAGTATTGGGTCATAAGTACTTGTCCCATGCAAAAAAAAAAAAATTCCCACATCCCCATGGGAACCCTGGGAGCTAAAAATAGAAATATTTTCAAACACCCATATTTCCCAAACCCCACGGAACAGAGAGCTTTTATTTGGTATGAAGTATCCTTATGACCAGTAGAATTGAATGGTAAAAAAAATTGCCATCGGTTATGTTAGGGTGTTCTGTAATGGGTTTTGAAAAAATGCTGAGTCAGCATATTTGCAAAAATTTTAAAAAATCTTTTCTCCAGAACCAATCATCCGAATCTTTTGATATTTGGTATACAGCATTCATAGGGGGTCAGATAAAAGTTTGTTGAAATAAAGCTCATTGGTTCGTATTTGGGCTCTCTACAGGAGCCCGAAGTTTTAACATAGGGTAATATGGGGAATATTCTTTAAAAATCTTCTTCTTCAGAACCACCAGTCAGAATCTTTTAATATTTGGTATACATCATTGTTATGAGGGTCAGATTCTAGATTGTTCAAACCAAGTCCCTAGGTTAATATTTGGGCTTCCTATGGAAGCCCAAGTTTTATCTTTGTTCAATATGGAGGGTAATTTAAAAAAATCTTCTTCTTCAGATCCATCAGTCAGAATGCTTTGATATTTGGTATGCAACATCTCTATGGGGGTCAGATTCAAGTTTGTTCAAATCAGATCCCTAGGTATATATTTGGGCTCACTATGGTAGCCCAAATTTTTACTTAGTGCAATATGAGAAAATTTCTTTAAAAATCTTCTTCTTCAGATCCAACAGTCGGAATGCTTTTATATTTGGTATACAACATCTCTAGGGGGGTCAGATTCCAGGTTGTTCAATTCGAGTGCCTAGGTTAATATTTGGGCTCCATATGGGAACATGAAATTTAACTTAGTACAATATGAGGGAATTTCTTCAAAAATCTTCTTCTTCAGATTCACTTGTCAGAATGCTTTCACATTTGGTATACAACATCTCTGGGGGGTCAGATTCAAGTTTGTTCAAATCAGATCCATAGGTCAATATTTGGGCTTGCTATGGTAGCCCAAATTTGAACTTAGTGCAATTCGAAGAAATTTCTTTACAATTTCTCTTCTTCAGATCCAACAGTCAGAATGCTTTCATATTCGGTACACAACATCTCTAGGGAAGTCAGATTTAACTGTGTTCAAATCGAGAGCCTGGGTTAATATTTGGGCTCTCTATGGGAGCCGGAATTGGCCATTTTGCTGAAGAATTAAAAATTTTGTATTCAGTAACCTCTAGAGGTACTAAGATTAATCCACATAGGTTGTATCAAGGGGCTTCATAGGGGAGCTCTACATTTTACTTATGATCAACTGAAGAAAAGGCATGATGCCTAGATTATTTTTGTCACTCCTGAGGGACTCAAGGATGACAGTGTAGCCTATGGAGATGGCTTGCTTAATGTAGACTCATTCTTGGACTCTGTTTAAATTGTGTTCTGTACAAGATGAGCACTTCAGGCCCTGTGGGGCCTCTTGTTTTTGGTTCACCTGACAGAAATGACTTGATATTTGGTATGTAGCTTCCTTTTGAGGTGTAGAATCTAGTTTGTTGAAATGAAGAATTTTATATATATTTTTTTTTGTAATGGGAGGGGTAAGATTTTTGGCCCCACCCAAAATTACTATATTTTTATACTGTACCAATGATCCAGACTTAGCTGGTGCTAACTCCTTAAATTCTAGGGCCAAACACAAATTTTGCCCCCCCAATCCCCAAAATTTGCATCAAAATCCAAAATTTTAATGTCCTATGGGGTCCTCCATACCTTTTATCCACTGTACATGCGCAGTGTCAAGGAGGTCTCAAAATTGGTGCAAATGTCATTCTTTGTTTGGCCCTAAAATCAGTAACATTTCACTGATATTTGTGCTTGTAAATCTCGGTTTAAATGATGCCAGACACATAATTATCAAAGAAATGGTGGATCTAAGGAGGAAATAAAAGGATGAGAGGAAGAAACAGTGGCAGGATGTGTTCAGGGCTGTAACTTATAATATTTTTATACTGTACCAATGACCCAGACTTAGCTGGTGCTAACTCTAACAAAACCAGAGCCAAACACAAATTTTGCCCCCCAATCCCCAAAATTTGCATCCAAAACAAAAAGAAATCATGTCCTAAAGGACCTCCATACTACGCCCCCACTGCGCATGCGCAGTGTCACGGACGTCCCAAAATTGGCGCCAATTATCATTCTCTGTTTGGCCCTTCATCAGTCAACATCTCACTGATCTTTGTGCTTGTAAATCTCAGTTTAAAGGATGCCTGACACGTAATTTTTGGAGAAATGGTGATTCTAAGGAGGATATAGAAGGAGGAGAGGAAAAAGAAGTGACAAAAAATAATCAGGGCAGTACTTAAAATTTTTTGATGAAATTATGTTAAGTTGCCTATATTTTTATACTGTACCAATGACCCAGACTTAGCTGGTGCTAACTCCAACAAAACCAGGGCCAAACACAAATTTTGCCCCCCAATCCCCAAAATTTGCATCCAAAACAAAAAGAAATCATGTCCTAAAGGACCTCAATAGTACGCCTCTACTGCGCATGCGCAGTGACGCAGTCGTCCCGAAATTGGCGCCAATTATCATTCTCTGTTTGGCCCTTCATCAGTCAACATCTCACTGATCTTTGTGCTTGTAAATCTCAGTTTAAAGGATGCCAGACACGTAATTTTTGGAGAAAATGTGATTCTAAGGAGGATAGAAGGAGGAGAGGAAAAAGAAGTGGCAAAAAATAATCAGGGCTGTACTTAAAATTTTTTGATGAAATTATGTTAAGTTGCCTATTTTCGAGGCATGGGCCTCTTGTTGTCATTCTTGCTAATTGTTGCACTGCTTATTCAGTATTTCCTCTCCCCTAGCCTTCTAAAGTCCCCCCTGGCAATTCTCCCATGCTTTTGGCATATTTTTGAGAAGTTTCATTTCTAAAATTTCCTGGGAGAGTTGCTTGGTTACAGAATGTTTTCTGTTATTTTCCCCATAGTTACGTTTTCACCCATGGGTGTATAACGTTTGTGTTCTGCATCTTCCATCTGATGTTCTACAGATTCTCCCCTGGGAATCTCTGTTTTGCATCAGATAGAGTGTAATTGATGACTGATTCCGGGCCAGTTTTTTCAGTGCCTGGAGTCATGTTTTCTAGTGTGTTTACACTGTTTGTTTTCATTGGCAACAGCCTTTTTTGAGGGGGGCTGTTTGCCTTTGTGGTAGTTTATCTCATTATAAGATACATTTATATTATCCGAAAGTGTCTCATTAATTATTTTATATAAATTTAAAATTTTTGACCACACTTTGCCATCGGATCCATCGGGGCTCAACGTTACTTTTCAGCAACTTGGGCTTCTCTGAAAAAATATTTTTTCAAAATTATTTTGTTTTGCAATTGTTTTTTCATTTATTAATGGATCATGTTATTATGTATCTTTGTGTCAGGGGTTTTTGCGAGTAACTAGGACTTATTGTTGTTCTTTCACAATGAAGGGACATTGTTCAAATTGTAATAGGAAGAAATCTTCCTCTGACTTTCATGATCATTGTATTAATTGTAGTCAGTGTTCTCGCATTAATCCCTGTCCTATATGTGAACATTGGGATGAGAAACATTGGAAACGTGTGTCACGATATGTTGTTTCTGGAGAAAGAGCGATGCCGGCTCTTTCTCCACAAGGTCACTCTACTCTCCCAGTTTCTATTTCAGAGGAACCAGAACAGGGTGATGTTTCCATGTTATCTTCTTCAAGTGTGCGTCCGTCGTCACAAATGAATTCAGAGCTAGCGGCAAAAGTGCTCATGGAGATTAGACAAATGTCGTCCGCTAGCTCGCCCGGTGTAGCGTCCATTCACCGAATGGTTCGGCAGCCGGGTTCGTCCGATGCGGTCCAAGAGGAAATTTTGGGTGATGCGAGCACTATAAACATAATAGATGCACACCCAGTGACGGCGGATAGTAAGCGAGAACGGAGGAAGCCTTTTAGTCTGGTTCCTAGCTCGTCCAGGTCCAGCCGGGCCGCGAGCGAGAGAGGTCCCTCTCTCGTACAACAACATCTGGGACCAGATGTTGTGGTACAAAATGTGTCTTTAGCGGAGCATACGTCCGTCGCTCGGGACGCTCCGTTGTATAAGCAGTCCGCAGAGACTGTTAAGGCTTCCTCTTCTCGTCAGCGCACACGACCGCACCTTGGCTGCGTGACCGCCGATATTTTACCAGCTTCGCTGATGAAGGATTCTTCGGCGACCAGGTCACACCATCCGGCAGCCAGGGATTCGAGACCGATGGACTCCGGACGTTCGCATAGGAAAAGTATGCGGGAGCCATCTGATGCGGAGCTGCCCTCGGCGAAGCAGCGAAAGACTGCGCCTCCGCAGGTCTCGACGTCAGACATTCTTGTGCAGATAGCACAGCTTATCGCAGCATTCCAGCAGCCGACAGAAACGGTGTCGGATCGAGAATTATCCGACGGCGCTGGGTCGGTACGCTCCGCCGAAGCATCGGGGACGGACGACCGGGAACATCGGGAGGTCCGACCGGATGGTGAAAGGGATACGGATGAATTGGAGCTATCCCTTTCGGAACAACATAAAGCTGCCGTGGACTTCATCTGGCACTTTCTCCCTCAAGTTGTTCCGTCGGGCCAGACTGCTGCGCTTCCGGACAAGAGAATTATAGCGTCATTGGACTCTGAATTTTTTGAGCGGTTCAGGGACATCGCTCCCGAGTTTCCGTCGCAGTCCAATAATGTTGCAAGAACATTTGAATTATTGAACGACGCTATATTTAAACTTGCTTCCAGGACGGGGAAAGCAGGTTTCTTGTCCGCTAATACTCTTAACCTGCCTTTCATTAATGCAAGGAATAAATTCGATACGGCAGGACAGGGTATACCGAGAGTTCCTCTGCGTATGGACGACGAGGCGGAAGACTTAGAGCTATCATTACCGTCGTCAGCTTCTATTCCAACCGCGGTGTTGGAAACAGCTATTGCGTCTAACAGAGCCAATTTAGATGCCTTATCTTACGCAGATCACCTTACTAAGGCGTTATCACTGCGCCTTCAAGGGGAAGAGTTTCAGGATATACAATCCTCTTTAAGACTTCTTTCAAGGGCAGTAGCTTATTCCACGTGTAACTCCGCCCTTTCAGTGGCAAATCTGGAGTTGGTTAGACGTGACGCAGCCCTAGCTACATCCACACTAGTGGATTCTAAGGTGAAGAACTCTCTTAGAGTCGCTTCGGTCTCAGGAGAACTTCTCTTTGACGGCAAGCTTTCCGCTATTTATGATAAAATTAAAAAGAAAGCTAATGATTCTCTGTTGTTCAGATCGGCTCCTAAAAAGTCGGATACAGCAGACACGAATAAGACAGGCACTTCTGGGTCTAATGCGCCCAAGAGAGGTTCCTATAGAGGTTCCGGTGCGTCCTCTTGGTCTTATTCGAGAGACAGTCAGGATAGCGACTCTCGTTCGGGACGTCCTTCAGGCCGGGACAATCGGTCGGACGCCCCGAGGTCGACGAGGCGAGGTGCGGGTCGTGGAAGACGTGGTTTCTCCTACCGCAGGCCTCGCAGGTCCAGGAGGTGATGGCTTAAACCTCTATCGCGTTCCGGTTGGCGGAAGGTTGTCGAGTTTTTCACAAGAGTGGGCGTCGATTACGGACGACCCTTGGGTGAGAGGAGTGACTTCGGAAGGTCTAAAGATATCCTTCAAACGAAAGCCTCCATTAACTCGAAGTCCAAAGTGGACTCATCTTCCGTCAAATCCACAGAAAAGAGACGCTCTGTTATCAGAGGTGCAGTCTCTTTTAATGAAGAACGCGGTAGAGGTCGTAGAAAACCAGGAATCTCTGGGATTCTACAGCCATCTGTTTCTGGTTCCGAAACCAGACGGCTCGTTCCGTCCAGTCATAGATTTGAGCTGGATAAACAAGCTGATCGTCGCTCCGAAGTTTTATATGGAGACGATTCGATCGGTCAGAGCGAGTATTCGGGTGAACGATTATGCAACGAGCATAGATCTCAAAGATGCGTACTTTCACGTCATGGTACATCCGACATTCCGAAAGTATCTACGCTTCGCAGTCCTAGGAGTGGTGTATCAGTTCCGGGCCATGTGCTTCGGATTGAATCTAGCACCCTGGGCTTTCACTCGGGTAATGAACTCGGTAATGATCTACTTCCGAGCTCATTCGTCTGCGGTAACGTCGGCCTACCTGGACGACATTCTTCAGAGGTACGGCAACGAGTTAACGCTTCAGAACGATGTTCAGAATCTTCTTCTATTGCTCCGACGTCTCGGTTTTATAGTAAACGAGGAGAAGTCGGATCTGGTGCCGTCCAAGTCATTCACTCATCTGGGAATGAGCTTCGAGACGCACAACAATCTCGTTCGTCTGCCGTTAACCAGAGCGAAATTAGTCAGTTGTTACGCTCGCTATCGTCTGCACGCAGACAAAGTCACGGCGAGAGAATTTATGAGACTGATAGGTCTGTGCGGAGCCGCCGCGGATCTCATTCCGATGGGGCGGCTACGCACACGTCCTCTTCAAATTTTCCTGACTCAGAATTGGAGTGTGAAAATTCATTCGCTCGATGTAGACGTTCTCTTGTCAGATCAAGTGAAACAAGAGATTCAGACTTGGGCAAACATTCAGTGGTTAACTCAAGGAGTTCCGCTGCAGTTGCCGGATCCGAGTTTTACCGTTATGACGGATGCCAGTCAAACAGGTTGGGGTACATCATTAATCCCAACGGATTCGAGATGCCAGGGTCTTTGGGATCCGCAATTCCTGTGCAAGCACATAAACATCAAGGAAATGATGTCAATTTGGCTTGCGTTACGTCACTGGATGGACATTATTCACGATGCTCATGTCCAAATCCTATCCGACAATACGACAGTAGTGGCGTATATACGGAATCAGGGAGGCACTCATTCAGTTCCGTTGTTCAATCTAACGGAAAGAATCCTTCTGTTTGCGTTAGAACATCACGTTCTTCTTTCGGTCCGTCACATACCGGGTCGTCTGAATGTGCTAGCAGACTCCCTTTCACGAAAGGGTCGCTTGTTGCCGTCGGAGTGGACTCTCAACAAACAAGTATTCAATCAGATTTGCTATCAATGGGAACGGCCAATGATAGACTTATTTGCGACACATCTCAACAATCAGTTGCAGATGTATGTGTCTCCGTGTCCGGATCCAAGAGCATTTGCAGTAGGCGCTCTGTCGATCCCTTGGGACGGAATGATAGGATATGCGTATCCTCCAGCGCCGTTAATTCAACAAGTATTGCTAAAGATAAAACAATCTCAATGCAAGATTCTGTTGGTAGCATCTCTGTCGCCACAGAGACCGTGGATAAATCTACTCAGGTGTCTGTTGTGGGACCTACCGCGGAAGCTTCCTCCACGAGAGGATCTTCTTTCGCAGGGGAAATCGCGCCAACTCCATCACAACCCGCAAGGTCTCAACCTTCACGTTTTTCCGTTGTGCGGTCCTTCTTGCATGGCAAGCACTTTACAGGACGAGCAGTGGACGCGATTTCTAACTGTAGGAGGACCTCCTCTTCGCTAAACTATGTGGCTAAGTGGAAGGTTTTTCGTCGTTGGTGTAGGGATCATTCTGTAGATATATTTGATCCCTCTATACCAGACATTGCAAACTTTCTAGTATACTTGTTTGACGAAATCAAACTGCAGCCTGTTACTATAAAGGGTTATAGATCTATGTTATCTGATACCTATGCACATCATGATAGTTTACAAATTGGATCTAATGTCTCTTTATCGAAGTTGGTTAGAAACTTTTCGATAAATAGACCCAGAACTCTTAGATTAATTCCTAAGTGGAATTTAGCTTGGGTTCTCCTTAAATTGAAGGAAAAGCCATTTGAACCTCTTGGGACAGTAGATTTCAAATTCTTATCTTATAAGACAGCTTTTCTCTTAGCTTTCTCTTCTGCCAGAAGAGTCAGTGAGCTTCATGCACTATCGGTGGATGATTCTCATTATCGTAGTGTTGGGAACACTATCACCTTCACTACTAATGTGGGTTTTTTAGCTAAGAATCAGGCTCCTAATAAATATCCGGAACCTATTGTTATTAAGGCTCTTCCGTCTTCAGACGAGCGTAGGCCATTACTCTGTCCTGTTGGAGCACTACGTATCTATAAACAGAGATCTCAGTTTATCAGAAAGGGACGAAAACGTTTCTTTCTGTCTTTGATGCCTAATAGAAAGGACATTTCAGTCCATTCTATTGCTTGATGGATTCAGTTAACTATCCGTACTGCTTATGAAGATTTATCTTCTTCTCAGCAGTCTGTGCTTAAGATTTCTGCTCATGAAGTAAGAGCTCTTTCTACTTCCTGGGCTTATGCTAATAGTGTTGCTATTACAGATTTAATGAAGGCTGCTTATTGGTCTCAGCCATCCACATTTACGAATTTTTATCTCAGAAATATTGAGTCCATTTCTGGAGACCTGCATTGTTTAGGTCCGTTATCTGTTGCTCAGAATGTTGTCCACTAAACAGTTGCAACTATAGTTATGCAGGCTTTCTGTTCCGGCAGTGACTCCGTCCGGCTGCCCTCTTTGCTCTGGGCTATTTGACCCAGGGCAAGGGGAAGGGGGGGGGGGGGGGTGTTCCCTTAGGTCACCTGCTTTATAGTGAAAAGCAAGGGAATGCCTCCTCCAAGTCAGTATTTCTGAGTCGCTTCCGGGATGGTTTTAAAGTGTAATATTAATGTTTAATTTCATTCATGTCTTATTTTTAAAGTGTAGCTCGGTGTGAAGCATTTGTATATGTCAAGTGTCAAACGGGCTTTAATATACAATACTCGGACACTTTTAAATGATTATAAAGAGTCTCAATTCTCTGGACTACTTTATTTATTGGCTTGCTTTAAAAATAATTAGTATAAGGGTTATACTGGATGTTAATAGAGAACATGAATGTTATTGTGCTCAATTATTAAGGGTAGTGTATCTTTCTAATTTAATATTAAATAAGAAAGATACATGTAAAGCCTAATACTCCTTTTCTCCTTAAGGGGTTACCTCTTTACTATATAGTTGAGCTTATTGGATTTTCCTCTATGTCCTAGGCCCTCCAGCCTGTTTACTATTCAGCTAAGTCTGGGTCATTGGTACAGTATAAAAATGTTAAAAAATTTATAGTAATTTATATATTTTTTATACTTACCAATGACCCAGACGGGGATGGCCCTCCCTGGAGTTGGGAACTCTTGCCTCCCCGCTGAGTACATAGCGCTGACCAGGCACTGCCAGTAAGAATGATAATTGGCGCCAATTTCGGGACGACTGCGTCACTGCGCATGCGCAGTAGAGGCGTACTATGGAGGTCCTTTAGGACATGATTTCTTTTTGTTTTGGATGCAAATTTTGGGGATTGGGGGGCAAAATTTGTGTTTGGCCCTGGTTTTGTTGGAGTTAGCACCAGCTAAGTCTGGGTCATTGGTAAGTATAAAAAATATATAAATTACTATAAATTTTTTAACTTTCGAGGCATGGGCCTCTTGTTGTCATTCTTGCTAAATGTTGCACTGCTTATTCAGTGTTTCCTCTCCCCTAGCCTTCTAAAGTCCCCCCTTGCAATTCTCCCATGCTTTTGGCATATTTTTGAGAAAGTTCATTTCTAAAATTTTCCTGGGAGAGTTGCTTGGATACAATGTTTTCTGTTATTTTCCCCATAGTTACGTTTTCACCCATGGGTGTATGAACGTTGTGTTCTGCATCTTCCATCTGATGTTCTGCAGATTCTCCCCTGGGAGTCTCTGTCTTGCATCAGATAGAGTGTAATTTTGATGACTGATTCCGGGCCAGTTTTGTCAGTGCCTGGAGTCATGTTTTCTGGTGTTTTACACTGTTTGTTTACATTGGCAACAGCCTTTTTTGAGGGGGGCTGTTTGCCTTTGGTGTAGTTTATCTTACTATAAGATACATTTATATTATCCGTAAGTGTCTCATTAATTATTTAATATAAATTTAAAATTTTTGACCACACTTTGCCATCGGATCCATCGGGGCTCAACGTTACTTTTCAGCAACTTGGGCTTTGCTGAAAAAATATTTTTTCAAAATTATTTTGATTTGCAATTGTTTTTTCATTTATTAATGGATCATGTTATTATGTATCTTTGTGTCAGGGGTTTGTGCGAGTAACTAGGACTTGTTGTTGACTTTTCACAATGAAAGGATATTGTTCAAATTGTAATGGGAAGAAATCTTCCTCTGACTTTCATGATCATTGTATTAATTGTAGTCAGTGTTCTCGCACTGATCCCTGTCCTATATGTCAACATTGGGATGATAAACATTGGAAACGTGTGTCACGGTATGTTGTTTCTGGAGAAAGGGCTATGCCGGCTCTTTCTCCGCAAGGTCACTCTACTCTCTCAGTTTCTATTTCAGAGGAACAAGAACAGGGTGATGTTTCCATGTTATCTTCTACAAGTGTGCGTCCGTCGTCACAAATGAATTCAGAGCTAGCTGCAAAAGTGCTCATGGAGATTAGACAAATGTTGTCCGCTAGCTCGCCCGGTGTAGCGTCCATTCACCGAATGGTTCGGCAGCCGGGTTTGTCCGATGCGGTCCAGGAGGAAATTTTGGGTGATGCGAGCACTATAAACATACTAGGTGCACACCCAGTGACGGCGGATAGTAAGCGAGAACGGAGGA
Source organism: Pictodentalium vernedei (assembly GCA_031216915.1). Lineage (NCBI taxonomy): Eukaryota > Metazoa > Mollusca > Scaphopoda > Dentaliida > Dentaliidae > Pictodentalium > Pictodentalium vernedei. Next base: position 420,778,279 of record CM062295.1, read on the forward strand.
AGCCTTTGAGTCCGATTCCTAGCTCATCCAGGTCCAGCCGGGCCGCGAGCGAGAGAGGCCCCTCTCTCGTACAACAACATCTGGGACCAGATGTTGTGGTACAAAATGTGTCGCAAGCGGAGCATACGACCATCGCTCGGGACGCTCCGTTGTATAGGCAGTCCGCGGAGACTGCTAAGGCTTCTTCTTCTCGTAAGCGCACACGACCGTACCTTGGCTGCGTGACCGCCGATATTTTACCAGCTTCGCCGATCAAGGATTCTTCGGCGATCAGGTCACACCATCCGGCAGCCAGGGATTCGAGACCGATAGACTCCGGACGTTCGCATAGAAAAAGTATGCGGGAGCCATCTGATGCGGAGCTGCCCTCGGCGAAGCAGCGAAAGACTGCGCCTCCGCAGGTCTCGACGCCGGACATTCTTGTGCAGATAGCACAGCTTATCGCAGCATCCCAGCAGCCGACAGATACGGTGTCGGATCGAGAATTATCCGACGACGCTGGGTCGGTACGCTCCGCCGAAGCATCGGGGGCGGACGACCGGGAACATCATGAGGTCCGACCGGATGGTGAAAGGGATACGGATGATTTGGAGCTATCCCTTTCGGAACAACATAAAGCTGCCGTGGACTTCATCCGGCACTTTCTCCCTCAAGTTGTTCCGTCGGGCCAGACTGCTGCGGTTCCGGACAAGAGGATTATAGCGTCATTGGACTCTGAATTTTTTGAGCGGTTCAGGGACATCGCTCCCGAGTTTCCGTCGCAGTCCAATAATGTTGCAAGAACATTTGAATTATTGAATGACGCTATATTTAAACTTGCTTCCAAAACGGGGAAAGCAGGTTTCTTGTCCGCTAATACTCTCAACCTGCCTTTCATTAATGCAAGGAATAAATTTGACGCGGCAGGACAGGGTATCCCGAGAGTTCCTCTGCGTATGGACGACGAGGCGGAAGACTTAGAGCTATCATTACCGTCGTCGGCTTCTATTCCAACCGCGGTGTTGGAAACAGCTATTGCGTCTAACAGAGCCAATTTAGATGCCTTATCTTACGCAGATCACCTTACTAAGGCGTTATCACTGCGCCTTCAAGGGAAAGAGTTTCAGGATATACAATCCTCTTTAAGACTTCTTTCAAGGGCAGTAGCTTACTCCGCCCTTTCAGTGGCAAACCTGGAGTTGGTTAGACGTGACGCAGCCCTAGCTACATCCACACTCGTGGATTCTAAGGTGAAGAACTCTCTTAGAGTCGCTTCGGTCTCCGGAGAACTTCTCTTTGACGGCAAGCTTTCTGCTATTTATGATAAAATTACAAAGAAAGCTTCGGATTCTCTGTTGTTCAAATCTGCTTCTGAGAAGTCGGATACAGCAGACAAGAATAAGACAGGCACTTCTGGGTCTATATGCGCCCAAGAGAGGTTCCTATAGAGGTTCCGGTGCGTCCTCTTGGTCTTATTCGAGAGACCGTCAGGGTAGCGACTCTCGTTCGGGACGTCCTTCGGGCCGGGACAACCGGTCGGACGCCCCGAGGTCGACGGGGCGAGGTGCGGGTCGTGGAGGACGTGGTTTCTCCTACCGCAGGCCTCGCAGGTCCAGGAGATGATGGCTTAAACCTCTATCGCGTACCGGTTGGCGGAAGGTTGTCGAGCTTTTCACAAGAATGGGCGTCGATTACGGACGACCCTTGGGTGAGAGGAGTGACTTCGGAAGGTCTAAAGATATCCTTCAAACGAAAGCCTCCATTAACTCGAAGTCCAAAGTGGACTCATCTTCCGTCAAATCCACAGAAAAGAGACGCTCTGTTATCAGAGGTGCAGTCTCTTTTAATGAAGAACGCGGTAGAGGTCGTAGAAAACCAGGAAACTCCGGGATTCTACAGCCATCTGTTTCTGGTTCCGAAACCAGACGGCTCGTTCCGTCCAGTCATAGATTTGAGCTGGATAAACAAGCTGATCGTCGCTCCGAAATTTTATATGGAGACGATTCGGTCGGTCAGAGCGAGTATTCGGGTGAACGATTATGCAACAAGCATAGATCTCAAAGATGCGTACTTTCACGTCATGGTACATCCGACATTCCGAAAGTATCTACGCTTCGCAGTCCTAGGAGTGGTGTATCAATTCCGGGCAATGTGCTTCGGATTGAATCTAGCACCCTGGGCTTTCACTCGGGTAATGAACTCGGTAATGATCTATTTCCGAGCTCATTCGTCTGCGGTAACGTCGGCCTACCTGGACGACATTCTTCAGAGGTACGGCAACGAGTTAACGCTTCAGAACGATGTTCAGAATCTACTTCTATTGCTCCGACGTCTCGGTTTTATAGTAAACGAGGAGAAGTCGGATCTGGTGCCGTCCAAGTCATTCACTCATCTGGGAATGAGCTTCGAGACGCACAACAATCTCGTTCGTCTGCCGTTAACCAGAGCGAAATTAGTCAGTTGTTATGCTCGCTATTGTCTGCACGCAGACAAAGTCACAGCGAGAGAATTTATGAGACTGATAGGTCTGTGCGGAGCCGCTGCGGATCTCATTCCGATGGGGCGGTTACACACACGTCCTCTCCAAATTTTCTTGACTCAGAATTGGAGTGTGAAAATTCATTCGCTCGACGTAGACGTTCTCTTGTCAGATCAAGTGAAACAAGAGATTCAGACTTGGGCAAACATTCAGTGGTTAACTCAGGGAGTTCCGCTGCAGTTGCCGGATCCGAGTTTTACCATTATGACGGATGCCAGTCAAACAGGTTGGGGTGCATCATTAATCCCAACGGATTCGAGATGCCAGGGTCTTTGGGATCCGCAATTCCTGTGCAAGCACATAAACATCAAGGAAATGATGTCAATTTGGCTTGCGTTACGTCATTGGATGGACATTATTCACAATGCTCATGTCCAAATCCTATCCGACAATACGACAGTAGTGGCGTATATACGGAATCAGGGAGGCACTCATTCAGTTCCGTTGTTCAATCTAACGGAAAGAATCCTTCTGTTTGCGCTAGAACATCATGTTCTTCTTTCGGTCCGTCACATACCGGGTCGTCTGAATGTGCTAGCAGACTCCCTTTCACGAAAGGGTCGCTTGTTGCCGTCGGAGTGGACTCTCAACAAACAAGTATTCAATCAGATTTGCTACCAATGGGAACGGCCAATGATAGACTTATTTGCGACACATCTCAACAATCAGTTGCAGACGTATGTGTCTCCGTGTCCGGATCCAAGAGCATTTGCAGTAGACGCTCTGTCGATCCCTTGGGACGGAATGATAGGATATGCGTATCCTCCAGCGCCGTTAATTCAACAAGTATTGCTAAAGATAAAACAATCTCAATGCAAGATTCTGTTGGTAGCATCTCTGTCGCCACAGAGACCGTGGATAAATCTACTCAGGTGTCTGTTGTGGGACCTACCGCGAAAGCTTCCTCCACGGGAGGATCTTCTTTCGCAGGGGAAATCGCGCCAACTCCATCACAACCAGCAAGGTCTCAGCCTCTCGTTTTTCCGTTGTGCGGTCCTTCTTGCATGGCAAACACTTTACAGGACGAGCAGTGGACGCGATTTCTAACTGTAGGAGGACCTCCTCTTCGCTAAACTATGCGGCTAAGTGGAAGGTTTTTCGTCGTTGGTGTAGGGATCATTCTGTAGATATTTTCGATCCCTCTATACCAGACATTGCAAACTTTCTAGTATACTTGTTTGACGAAATCAAACTGCAGCCTGTTACTATTAAGGGTTATAGGTCTATGTTATCTGATACCTATGCACATCATGATAGTTTACAAATTGGATCTAATGTCTCTTTATCTAAGTTGGTTAGAAACTTCTCGATAAATAGACCCAGAACTCTTAGATTAATTCCTAAATGGAATTTAGCTTGGGTTCTTCTTAAATTGAAGGAAAAGCCATTTGAACCTCTTGGGACAGTAGATTTCAAATTCTTATCTTATAAGACGGCTTTTCTCTTAGCTTTCTCTTCTGCTAGAAGAGTCAGTGAGCTTCATGCACTGTCGGTGGATGATTCTCACTATCGTAGTGTCGGGAACACTATCACCTTCACTACTAATGTGGGTTTTTTAGCTAAGAATCAGGCTCCTAATAAATATCCGGAACCTATTGTTATTAAGGCTCTTCCGTCTTCAGATGGGCGTAGGCCTTTACTCTGTCCTGTTAGAGCGTTACGTATCTATAAACAGAGATCTCAGTTTATCAGAAAGGGACGGAAACGTTTCTTTCTGTCTTTGATGCCTAATAGAAAGGACATTTCGGTCCATTCTATTGCTAGATGGATTCAATTAACTATCCGTACTGCTTATGAGAGTTTATCTTCTTCTCAGCAGTCTGTGCTTAAGATTTCCACTCATGAAGTAAGAGCTCTTGCTATTTCTTGGGCTTATGCTAATAGTGTTGCTATTACAGATTTAATGAAGGCTGCTTATTGGTCTCAGCCATCCACATTCACGAATTTTTATCTCAGAAATATTGAGTCCATTTCTGGAGACCTGCATTGTTTAGGTCCGTTATCTGTTGCTCAGAATGTCGTCCACTAAACAGTTGCAACTATAGTTATGCAGGCTTTCTGTTCCGGCAGTGACTCCGTCCGGCTGCCCTCTTCGCTCTGGGCTATTTGACCCAGGGCAAGGGGAAGGGGGGGGGGGGGGGGGCGGGTGTTCCCTTAGGTCACCTGCTTTATAGTGAAAAGCAAGGGAATGCCTCCTCCAAGTCAGTATTTCTGAGTCGCTTCCGGGATGGTTTTAAAGTGTAATATTAATGTTATAATTCATTCATGTCTTATTTTTAAAGTGTAGCTCGGTGTGAAGCATTTGTTTATGTCAAGTGTCAAACAGGCTTTAATATACAATACTCGGACACTTTTAAATGACTATAAAGAGTCTCAATTCTCTGGACTACTTTATTTATTGGCTTACTTTAAAAATAATTAGTATAAGGGATATACTGGATGTTAATAGAGAACATGAATATTAATGTGCTCAATTATTAAGGGTATTGTATCTTTCTAATTTAATATTAAATAAGAAAGATACATGTAAAGCCTAATACTCCTTTTCTCCTTAAGGGGTTACCTCTTTATTATATAGTTCAGCTTATTGGATTTTCCTCTATGTCCTAGGCCCTCCAGCCTGTTTACTATTCAGCTAAGTCTGGGTCATTGGTACAGTATAAAAATGTTAAAAAATTTATAGTAATTTATATATTTTTTATACTTAACAATGACCCAGACGGGGATGGCCCTCCCAGGAGTTGGGAACTCTTGCCTCCCCGCTGAGTACATAGCGCTGACCAGGCACTGCCAGTAAGAATGATAATTGGCGCCAATTTCGGGACGTCCTTGACACTGCGCATGCGCAGTGGGGGCGTAGTATGGAGGTCCTATAGGACATGATTTCTTATGGTTTTGGATGCAAATTTTGGGGATTGGGGGGCAAAATTTGTGTTTGGCCCTGGTTTTGTTAGAGTTAGCACCAGCTAAGTCTGGGTCATTGGTAAGTATAAAAAATATATAAATTACTATAAATTTTTTAACTTTTTTACAAAATTATTTCATGTTCCCTAATTTCAGGGCACGAGCCTGATGTTGTCATTCTGGCTATGAATTTACCATTGTTTGTTCAGTGTTTCCTCTCTCGCTTTCCTTAATACACCCCTTGGTATTCTCCCATGCTTTTGGCATAATTTTTAGCTCAACTTGACAAAGTCAAGCTGAGCTATTGCCATCACTTTTTGTCCGTCGGCATACGTACGTTAGTACGTACGTCCACAATTTCCTTTGGCACACCTCACAGGTCGCATTTATGATCAGATCACTTTGAAACTTGGTATGCTTGTTTGGGGTGACCTCTAGATGGCAGCTATCGATTTTCTTTAATTTTCATCAAAAAATGTTGCCGTGGCCAACGTTCTTAGAACTTAGTTTAGTCAAACCACAATATTTCCGTTTGGCACACCCTACAGGGCACATTTATGATTGGATTGCTTTGAAACCTGGTATGCTTGTTTAGGGTGACCTCTAGATGGGAGCTTTCAATTTTCTTCAATTTCTGTCAAAAAATGTTGCCACGGCCAACGTTCTTAGAACTTAGTTTAGTCAGACCTCAATATTTCCCTTTGGCACACCCTACAGGGAACATTTATGGTTGGAATGCTTTGAAACCTGGTATGCTTGTTTGGGGTAACCTCTGGATGGGAGCTATCGATTTTCTTCAATTTTTGTCAAAAAATGTTGCCGCGGTCAACGTTCTTAGAACTTAGTTTAGTCAGAAGACCTCAATATTTCTCTTTGGCACACCCTACAGGGCACATTTATGATCGGATTGCTTTGAAACCTGGCATGCTTGTTTAGGGTGACCTCTAGATGGGAGCTTTCAATTTTCTTCAATTTCTGTCAAAAAATGTTGCCACGGCCAACGTTCTTAGAACTTAGTTTAGTCAGACCTCAATATTTCCCTTTGGCACACCCTACAGGGAACATTTATGATTGGATTGCTTTGAAACCTGGTATGCTTGTTTGGGGTGCCCTCTGGATGGGAGCTATCGATTTTCTTCAATTTTTGTCAAAAAATGTTGCCGCGGTCAACGTTCTTAGAACTTAGTTTAGTCAGAAGACCTCAGTATTTCTCTTTGGCACATCCTACAGGGCACATTTATGATCGGATTGCTTTGAAACCTGGCATGCTTGTTTGGGGTGACCTCTAGATGGGAGCTATCGATTTGAAACAATTTCCGTCACAAAATGTTGCTGCGGCCAACATTCTTGGAACTTAGTTTAGTCAAACCACAATCTTTCCCTTTGGCACACCTTACAGGGCACATTTATGATTGGATTGCTTTGAAACCTGGCATGCTTGTTTGGGGTGACCTCTAGATGGGAGCTATCAATTTTCTTCAATTTCAGTAAGAAAATGTTGCCGCAGCCAACGTTCTTAGAACTTAGTTTAGTCAGAACTCAATATTTCTCTTTGGCACACCCTACAGAGCACATTTATGATTGGATTGCTTTGAAACCTGGTATGCTAGTTTGGGGTAACCTCTGGATGGGAGCTATCGATTTTCTTCAATTTTTGTCAAAAAATGTTGCCGCGGTCAACGTTCTTAGAACTTAGTTTAGTCAGAAGACCTCAATATTTCTCTTTGGCACACCCTACAGGGCACATTTATGATCGGATTGCTTTGAAACCTGGCATGCTTGTTTAGGGTGACCTCTAGATGGGAGCTTTCGATTTTCTTCAATTTCCGTCAAAAAATGTTGCCACGGCCAACGTTCTTAGCACTTAGTGCAGTCAGAAGATCTTGATATTTCTCTTTGACACACCCTACAGGGCACATTTATGATTGGATTGCTTTGAAACCTGGCATGCTTGTTTGGGGTGACCTCTAGATGGGAGCTATCGATTTTCTTCCATTTCCGTCAAAAACTGTTGCCAAGGCCAACGTTCTTAGAACTTAGTTTAGTCAGACCTCAATATTTCCCTTTGGCACACCCTACAGGGAACATTTATGATCGGATTGCTTTGAAACCTGGTATGCTTGTTTGTGGAGACCTCTAGATGGGAGCTATCGATTTTCTTCCATTTCCATCGAAAAATGTTGCTGCTGCCAACGCTCTTAGAACTTTGTTTAGTCAGGCCTCAATATTTCCCTTTGGCACACCCTACAGGGCACACTTATGATTGGATTGCTTTAAAACCTGGCATGCTTGTTTGGGGTGACCTCTAGATGGGAGCTATCAATTTTCTTCAATTTCAGTAAGAAAATGTTGCCGCAGCCAACGTTCTTAGAACTTAGTTTAGTCAGACCTCAATATTTCTCTTTGGCACACCCTACAGAGCACATTTATGATTGGATTGCTTTGAAACCTGGTATGCTTGTTTAACTTGGTGTGCTCATTAGACAAGACCTTTTGATCAGAACTATTGATTAGCTTTCATTTCTGTGAAAAAAGTTGCCATTTACAGTAACCTCTGAACATACTGCATTTGTGTATCAACATTCTTCCTTTAGCCAGTCTTACAGTTTACATTTAAAAATTGATGGATTACTCTGTTCTTCAATTTTGCCATTTCATTTATAACTTACCAAATTCAAGTTTGTCAAGTTGAGCTACAGTGTCATTGACACTTTCATTGTAATTTTCTTTTACTAAAATTTCTTGGGAGTTTTGGCTAACAGAATAATTATTCTGTTTTCCCCCATGCTTACGTCCTCACCCTTGGTTAGGCATTTTGGTCTGCATCTACCATCTGATGTACTGCAGTTTCTTCTCTGGAAGTCTCTGTTTTACATCGGATAGTGTTTAAATTGGTAACTGATTTTGGGCCATGTTTACAGTGCCTGGAGTCATGTTTCCGGTTTTTGTACGCTTTTGTTTACGTTGACAACGGTTGCTTCTGATAGTGATTACTTGTCTTCTGTTTAGTTCTACTCATAGCCAGATACGTTAATATTGTCCGTAAGTGTTACATTAATTTTGAAATATGTTTTAAAATTTTTGTCTACACTTAGGCTTTTTTGGGATCCATTTGGGCTCATTGTTCCCGTTGGAACTTGGGCTCTTCTGAAATTTTTTCGAAAATTTTTTTTCCTTTGAATTATTTTTTCGAAATGTTATAATGGATTATATTATATTATATATCTTTGTTTTCAAGGGTTAGTGCGAGTACTATGACTGTTTATATTTTTTCATGATTGTAATGTGAGGAAGTCTTCCTCTGATTCTCATGTTCATTGTGTTTCTTGTAGTCAATGTACTCACACTAATTCTTGCTCAGTGTGTGTCAATTGGATGACAAATGTTGGAGTCGTGTTTTACGGTATATTGTTAGCGGTGAGAGGTTCATGCCGGTCCTCTCTCCGCAGGGTCACTCTTGTTAGCTCACCTGACTGAAAGTCAGGGTGAGCTTTTCTGATCACTTTTCGTCCGTCGTCCGGCGTCCGGCGTGAAGGTGGTGTTTGGGTCTTTTTCTTCCAAACCACTGGCCGCATGTTAATGAAATTTCATGTGAGTAGGGGTTATATAGCGGCATTTTGATTTTTGGGCAAATTAGGTTTCGGCTCATATTGAGCAGAGGGGTGGGGCAAAAATGCTCCAATTCTTAAAAAATCTTCTTCTCAAGAACCAGCAGTAGCAGAGACTTGATATTTGGTATGCAGCTTCCTTTTGAGGTGTAGACTCAAGTTTGTTCAAGAGAAGTTTGTAGGTCTATACTTGGCGATGTTATGGGAGGAGCAAAAATTTTGGCCCCACCCCAAATTTCTATTTTTTAAACCGAGAGGCCAATTTGAACCAAATTTTATGTGAGGGCTTATTGGGTCATAAGTACCTAATTTATGCAGAAATTTTTTTTCCTGTAGCCCCGTGGGAACCACAGGAGCTAAAAATAGAAAAAAATTAAAACGCCTATATCTCAAAAACTGCACGGCAGTGAGAATTTTTATTTGGTGTGAAGCTTTCTTGGGACCAACAGAAAGGATTGGTAAAAAAAAATTGCTATCGGTTTTATCATAGGGTACTTTTTCGGGACTCTGAAAAAGTGCTGAGTCAGTATTTTTTAACACAGTAGGCAATGGGAAAAAAATAAAGAATTGTTTTCTTCCAAACCACTGCTCTAAAAGCTTTCATATTTTACATATAACATCTTTGGAACATTGATTCACATATTTGTAGAAATCAAATTCCTCGGTCCATATTTGGGTTCCCTATGGGAACCCAAATGTTCAAATTAGTGCAATATGAGGGATATATTTTAAAAATCTTCTTCTTCGGATCCACAAATCAGAATCTTTTGATATTTGCTATGCATCATCCTTAGGGGGGTGAGATTGATGTTTGTTCAAGCCAAGTCCCTGAGTTCATATTTGGACTCCCTTTGGGAACCCAAATTGTAACTTAGTGCAATACGAGGTATATTCTTTTAAAATCTTCTTCTTCGCATCCACCGGTCAGAATCTTTTGATATTTGGTATACAGTATGCTTAGGGAGGTGAGATTCAAGTTTGTTCAAGTCAAGTCCTTCGGCTCATATTTGGTCTCCCTGTGGGAGCCCAAATTATAACTTAGTTCAATATGAGGAATATTCTTTAAAAAAATTTTTTTTTTCAGATCCACCAGTCAAAATGTTTTGATATTTGATGTACAGCATTCTTAGGGGCTGAGAGTGAAGTTTGGTAAAGCCAAGTACCTGGGTTCATATTTGGGCTCACTGTGGGAGCCCAAATTATACCAAAATTTTTATTTTCCAAACCAAAAAGTCGATTTGAACCAAATTTGATATGAGGGCTTATTGGGTCATAAGTACCTAATTTATGCCGAAAATTGTTTTCCTGTCCCCCACGGGAACTGCAGGAGCTAAAAAATTTTTTTCTTTTTAAATGCCCATATCTCCAGAACTACATGGCACTGAGAATTTTTATATGGTGTGAAGCTTCCTTAGGACCGGAAGAAAAAAATGGTAAAAATTTTATCATAAGGTTCTTTTCTAGGACTAAAAGTGCCGAGTCATCATTTTTTAACAGTGTAGCTAATGGGAATAATGTTGAAGAATCTTCTTCTCCCAAAACACTGCTTCAGAAGCTTTTATTTTTGGGTTCCCTATGGGAGCCCAATGTATAACTTAATTCAGTATGAGAAATATTCTTAAAAAATCTTTTTTTTCTGTTACTCCTGTCAGAATCTTTTGATATTTGATTTTTGATTTTCTTAGAAGTGGCAAATTGAAGTTTGTTCAAGTTCTGCTTTATTGATAAAATTGGGCCCAGTAACCAATTCCTGCGTTGAAAGCCCTGTAAAGTGGGCAGTAATAGGCATAAACGATTGACCAAACCTGATATTATAATTATGCCTCTGTAATGATGTAGCCTTAGAAAGTGACCTTAAATTCCAATAAATAAATAGATAAATTATTGAGTACCCAATATGGGGATCTAACATATGAACACTCTGGGTTACTAAGTAGAGAAAACACTTTTATGTTGAAAAACTGATAATAACCACAAGGCAGAATCCCTTGCTATTTTGGTGATATGACTCGGCCAGTATCAGGTGAGCGCCCTCAGGCCCCGTGGGGCCTCTTGTTTTTAGTCCCCTACCGGCATCGCCGGAGGGGTCTATAGGTTTGCACTCCGTTCATCCGTCAGTCTGTCAGTCACACTTTAGTTTTCCGGAGTTTTTTTGGAAACGCTTCAACGGAATGATTTCGTTTTTGGTAAACTACTATAGAACGATGACTTACAGATCAAGTTTGAGTTTCATTCTGATTGCATTATTCTTGTGTGAGTTACGACCCTTGGAAATATGGGAAAAAGCACCAAAAGATCAGTTTTCCGAAGTTTTTGGGGAAACGCTTCAACGGAATGATTTCATTTTTGGTAAACTACTATAGAACGATGACTTACAGATCAAGTTTGAGTTTCATACTGATTGCTTATTCTTGTATGAGTTACGGCCCTTGGAAATATGGAAAAGCACCAAAATACAAGTTTTCTGGAGTTTTTTTGGAAACGCTTCAACGGAATGATTTTATTTTTGGTAAACTACTATAGAACGATGACTTACAGATCAAGTTTGAGTTTCATGCTGATTGCATTATTCTTGTGTGAGTAATGGCCCGTGGAAATATGGAAAAGCACCAAAATATCAGTATTTTTATACTGTACCAATGACCCAGACATAGCTGATGCTAACTCTTAAAATATAGGGCCAAACACAAATTTTGCCCCCCAATCCCCAAAATTTGCATCTAAAACTAAAGAAAACATGTCCTGAAAGGCCCTCCACACTTTGCCCCTACTGCGCATGCGCAGTGTCAAGGACGTTCCGAAATTGGCGCCATTAATCATTCTAAGTTTGGCCCTTCATCAGTTAACATCTGACTGATCTTTGTGCTTATAAATCTCAGTTTAAATGATGCCAGACACATAAATATTAGTGAAATGGTGATTCTAAGGAGGATAGAGAAGGGGGAGAGGAAAAGAATGTGTGACAGAATATTATCAGGGCTGTAACTTAAAATTTTTTAATGAAATTATGTTAAATTACCTATTTTCAAGGCAGCAGCCATTTTGTTGTCATTCTGATTATTTAGTTACACTGTTTTTTAAGTGTTTTCCTCTCTCCCTGTCCTTTAAGTTCCCCCTTGCTATTCTCCCATGCTTTTGGCATAGTTTTTGTAATTTTTATTACTAAATTTTCTTGGGAGTTTTAGCTGAATAACAGAATGAATTCTGTTCTTTCCCCATGTTTACGTCTTCACCTACGGGTGGTTAGGCATTGTGTTCTGCATCTACCATCTGATGTTCTGCAGTTTCTTCCCTGGAAGTCTCTGTTTTGCATCAGATAGTATATTTTTGGTAACTGATTTCGGGCCTGGGTGCCTGGAGTCTTATTTTAGTGTTTTTACACTCATTGTTTACATTTACAACAGCCCTCTGTGTGAGGGGGGGATTTCTAAAAAATAATATCTTGATGTTATTTTAATCATAACTAGATACATTATTATTGTTCAAAGTGTTGAATAAATTGTTTAAAATATTTTTAAAATTTTTGTCCACACTTAGGCTTGGGATCCATTGGGGCTCAACGTTACTTTTCAGAAACTTGGGCTGTTCTGAAAAAATATTTTTTCAAAATATTTTGATTTCAATTATTTTTTCTATATTAATGGATCATATTATTATTATGTATTTTGATTGCCAGGGGTTAGTGCGAGTACCAGGACTTGTTTTCTTTTCACATTGAAAGGATATTGATCAATTGTTTTAAGAGGAAGTCTTCCTCTGACTTTGTTATCATTCTATATGTGGTCAGTGTACTCGCATTAACTCCTGTTCTGTATCGTATGATTTCGATGACAATATGGGAAGCGTATGTCACGGTATGTTGTTGGGGATTTGGACACTCCGGTCCTTTCCCCGCAGGGTCACTCTACTTTATCAATTTCTATTTCAGACGATCAAGATTAGGGTGATGTATCTGTGATGTCTTCCAACAGTGTGCCTCCGTCGTCACAATTAATGAAGGGCTAGCGGAAAAGTGCTCATGTAAATACGCCAATTGCCTAAGAGGACCCTAGTAGGTTCGACGGCCTTTGACGTCCGCTAGCTCGCCCGGTGTAGCGTCCATTCACCGAATGGTTCGGCAGCCGGGTTCGTCCGTTGCGGTCTAGAAGGAATTTTGGGGTGATGCGAGCACTATAAATTAACCTAATGCACACCCAGTGATGGCGGATCGGAGGGAGAACGCAGGAAGCCTTTTAGTCCGGTTCATAGCTCGTTCCGGTCCATCCGGACGGCAAGCGAGAGAGGCCCCTCTCTCGTTCAACAACATCTGGCCCCAGATGTTGTGGTACAAAATGTGTCGCAAGCGGAGCATACGTCCGTCGCTCGGGACGCTCCGTTGTATAGGCAGTCCGCTGAGACTGCTAAGGCTTCCTCTTCTCGTCAGCGCAGACGACCGCACCTTGGCTGCGTGACCGCCGATATATTACCAGCTTCGCCGATCAAGGATTCTTCGGCGACCAGGTCACACCATCCGGTAGCCAGGGACACGAGGCCTGCAGACTCCGGACGTTCGCATAGGAAGTGTGCGGGAGTCAACGTACACGGAGCTTCCGGCGGCAATGCATCGTAAGACCGCTACTGCACAGGCCTCGGGAACGGACGTGCTTGCCTTAATAGCACAGTTTATCGCAGCATCCCAGCATCAACTGAATCTGTCGCATATATTTTATCCGACGATGCTGGGTCGGGACGCTCCGCGGAAGCGGGTACGGACGTCCGAAAGTTTCATCCGGTCCAACGGGATACCGAAAGGGATTCGGAGGATTTCGAGCTTTCCCTTTCGGAACAACATATGCTGTTGTGTATGTCATCTGACTTGGTCTTCTACAGCTTCTTTCGTCGGACCAGAATGCTGCGATGCCGGATAAGAAACTGATAGCGTCGGTGGACTTAGAAATTTTTGGTTCGGTTCAGGGACATCGTCCCTCAGTTCCGACATAGTCCAATAATGTCACACAAACTTTCGAATTATTGAACGACGCTATATATATTATTTTTTATGCTTGCTAACCAAGCATTTCTGGTTTCTTGTTCGAAGAGTTATGGAGATGTCTTTCAAAAGTGTGCCTCTGTCGTCATAGTTAATGAAGAGTTAGCGGCAATAAGTGCTCATGGAATATGTCTATCGCCTACGGAGTGACATTTGCTAGCTCACCCGGTGTAGCGTACATTCATCGAATGGTTCGGCTGCCGGGTTCGTCCGTTGCGGTCTAGGAAGGAGATTTGGGTGATGCGAGCACTTTAATTACTTTAGTACTCACCCAGTGACGGCAGATTGAGGACAGATCGGAGGAAGCCTGTTAGTCCGGTTCCTGGCTTGTCCAGGTCCGTCCGGGCTGTGAGCGAGAGAGGTCCCTCTCTCGCCCAACAACATAGGGGACCGCATGTTGTGGTTCAGATATTTTACATTCGGAGCATATGTCCGTTGGTCGGGATGCTCCGTTATATTGACAGTCCGAGAGACTGTCTTTAATGCTTCCTCATCCTCACAGCAGGGCACACGACCGCACATTGGCTACGTGACCTCGAGTATCCGATCAGTTTCGGCATTCAGTGATTCCACGGCGAATAGGTCGCGCCATCCTGTAGCCAAGGGACACGAGGCCTATACACTCCGTTCGCTCGCATATTGGTAGTATGCACGGGGTAACGATCACGGAGCTTCCAGCGGCAATGCATCGTAAGACCGCTTCTCCTCAGGCCTCAGTGACGGACGTGCTATCCGAGTTAGCACAGTTGTTTCGCAGCATCCCAGCAATTGACAGTTTCTCGGTTGAATCTGGAATTATCCGACGGCGCTGGGTCGGTGTGGTCCGCGGTTGCATCAGCTACGGACGACCGAACGCTTTATAGGGTCCGACAGGATGGCGAAAGGGATTCGAAAGATTTCGAGTTTTCCCTTTAGTAGTATCGGAAGATGCCTTTCATATCTTCTGGCATTATCTTCCAGTGATTATTTTTTCGGACTTCATTGCTGCGATCTTGGATAAGAGACTTATAGCGTCTTTGGACTCGGATTTTTCGATCGGTTCAGGGACATTGTCCCTGACTTACCGACGCAGTCCAATATTGTCATTACAACATGTGTTTTATTTTTCGACGCTATATATATATATATACAAGCCTGCTACTAAGCATGATAGTTTAGTTTCTTGTCCGCGTTGCTCATTTCTGCCATTTTATCATTTATACAAATAGTTTATTTTGGCAGAGCAGGGCATACCGAGAGTTCATATGCGTCTAGACGGTGTGATTAAAGACTGCATATATTCTTTTTCGCCGTTTATGTCTTTTCCAATTTCAATGTTGGGAACGACATTATGTATAGTAGACTTAACTTAGACGCTTTATTATACGTAATCCGCCTTACTGAGGCGTTATCATTACGTCTTCAAGAAAAGATTTACGGGATATTATTCTCAATGTAATTTCTTTTGAGGGCAGTAGTTTGTTCACGTATAACTCCGCCCTTCAGTGGCTACTTGGAGTTGGTTAGACGTGACGCAGCCCTAGCTACATCCACGCGCGTGGATAGTAAGGTGAAGAACTCTCTCAGAGTCGCTTCGTTCTCGGAGGAGCTTCTCTTCGACGGCAACTTTTCGGCAATCCATGAATTGCTCGATTTACACGTTCTCTTGTCTATCTAGTGTTACAAGAGATTCAGACTGGGGCAAACATTCGGTGGTTGACTCAGAGAGTGCCGCCGCAGTTGCCGGACCCGAGTGTGGCTGTTATGACAGTTGCCAGTCAAACAGACTGGGATATAATACTGATCCCTATGGATTCGAAGTGCCAGGGTCTTTCGGTTCCGCAGTCTTTTAGCAATCAGTTTAACTTCCGCGGAATAATGTTTTTTAGGCTTGCTTTATGTCATTGCATGAACATTATTCAAAAACGCATGCCCAAATTCCTGTCCTTTAATTCGACAGTAGTGGCGTATCTCCGGAACCAGGGAGGCACTCTTTCGTTTCCGTTATTCAATTTAATGGAAAGAATCCGTCTGTTGGTTATAGTACACCAAGTTCAGTTTTGGTCCGTCATATTCCGGGTCGTCTGATTGTTTTATCGGACTCCCGTTCTCTTACGGGTCGCTTGTTGCTGTCAGAATGGACTCTCAACAAACAAGTATTCAATCAGATTTGCTATCTATGGGAGCGCCCAATGATGATTTATTTATGACACAGCTTGCTAATCAATTGCAGACGTATGTGTTGGCTTGTCCAGATCTCTGAGCTAATATTGTTAACGCTCTATTGATCTATAGGACGGAATGATAGGATACGCGTATCCTCCGGCGCTGTTGTTTTAGCAGGTATTGCTAAGATAAACAACCACAATACATTTCTGTTGATAGCATCTCTATCTTCACAGAGATCATGAGTAATTTACTCTCTTGTCTACTGTGGGTCTTAACGTGAAATCTTCCTCTATGTGAGGATCTTTTTCACTGGGTAAATCGTGTCATCTTTATCACAACCAGCAAGGTCGCAACCTTCATGTATTCCGTTGTGTGGTCCGTATTGCATTGTAAGCACTGTACTGGACGAGCTTTGGACGCGATTTCTTACTATAGGAGATCCTCTTCTTCGCTATTCTATGCGGCTAAAGTGGAGGCTCTTCCGTCGTGGTGTAGGGATCATTGTGTTCATATTGTTGATCCCTCCATACTACTCATTGCTATTTTTTAGTATACTTGTTTCACAAGATCTACTGCAGCCTGTTATTATTTAGGTTATAGGTTTATGTTACCTCATACCTATGCACTCTACGATAGTTTACAATTGAGTCTTTTGTCTCTTTATCTAAGTCAGTTAGTAACTTTTTGATAAATAGACTTAGAATCTTTAGATTAAATTCCTATACGGATTTTAACTTCGGTTCTTATTTAGCTAAGTAATCATTTGAGCCTCTGGAAACAGTAGTTTTCAAATTCTGACCTTTTAGACAGTAATTCTGTTGGTTTCTCTTTTACTGTAGAGTCACTGAGTTTCATGCACTATCGATGGATGATTTTCACTTTCATAGTTTCGGAATCAATACTTCCGTTACTATTTAGGTTGGATTGTTGCATAAGAGTTAGGCTCCTATTATCCGGAACCTATTATTTTAAGGTCCTTCCGTCTTCGTATGGGCATAGGCCTTTACTCTTTCCGGGTACAGTTTATGTATTTATAAACAGATATCTGTTTATTACAAAGGGCGTAAGCTTCTTCTGTCTTTGATATCTAGTAGAAGGGCGTTATGCTCCATTTTATTGTTAATGGATTCTATTAACTATCGGTACTGCTTATGGTATATCATTGACTTAGCAGTTGTGCTTAAGATTTCGGCTCATGAAGTAAGAGTTCTTCTACTTCTTGGGCTTACATTAATAGTGTCGCTATTATAGATTTTTGAAGGCCGCTCATTGCGCTCAGCCATCCACATTCATGAATTTTATCTTAGAAATATCGAGTCCATTTCTGGAGGCCTCTATTGTTAGGTCTGTTATCTACTGCTCAGAATGTCATTCACTTAACAGTTGCTACTATAGCTAGGTAGGCTGTCTGTTTCGGCAGTGTCTCCGTTCGGCTGCCCTCTTCGCTCTGGGCTATTTGACCCAGGGCAAGAAAAAGGGGGGGGGGGGGGGGAGGGTGTTCCCTTGGGTCACCTGTTTTACTATGAAAACAAGGGGATACCTCCTCCGGAGTTAGTAATTCTGAGCTGTTATTGGGATGGTTGTTTAGTGAGAAGTTTAGGTTTTTAAAATTCATTCAAGTCTTAGTTTTTAAAGTATAGATTTTGAATATTGCATATGTCAACGGACATGATTATGCAATCCTCAGACACTTTTAGGAGTATAAGAGTCTCTATTCTCTAGACTTACTTTATTTATTGGCTTACTTTAAAAATTATTAGTATAAGGATTATATTGGATATTAATAGAGTACATGGATGTATGAAGCTCAATTTTGGAAGGTGTTGTATCTTTCTAATTTATCATAAATAAGAAAGATACATGTAAGACCTATTACTTCTTTTTCCCTTCAGGGGATGACTCTATTTTATTTTATTGAGCGTATTCCATTTTGCTCTATGTCCTTGGCCCTCCATCCTTTTTACTATTCAGCTATGTCTGGGTCATTGGTACAGTATAAAAATGTTAAAAAATTTATAGTAATTTATATATTTTTTATACTTACCAATGACCCAGACGGGGATGGCCCTCCCAGGAGTTGGGAACTCTTGCCTCCCCGCTGAGTACATAGCGCTTACCAGGCACTGGTTATTAGAATGATTAATGGCGCCAATTTCGGAACGTCCTTGACACTGCGCATGCGCAGTAGGGGCAAAGTGTGGAGGGCCTTTCAGGACATGTTTTCTTTAGTTTTAGATGCAAATTTTGGGGATTGGGGGGCAAAATTTGTGTTTGGCCCTATATTTTAAGAGTTAGCACCAGCTATGTCTGGGTCATTGGTAAGTATAAAAAATATATAAATTACTATAAATTTTTTAACTTTCCGGACTTTTTTTGGAAACGTTTCAACGGAATGATTTCATATTTGGTAACCTACTATAGAACGATGACTTACAGATCAAGTTTGAGTTTCATGCTGATTGCCTTATTCTTGTGTGAGTTATTTCCCTTGGAAATATGGAAAAGTGCCAAAATATCAGTTTTCCGGACTTTTTCTGGAAACTCTTCAACGGAATGATTTCATTTTTGGTAACCTACTATAGAACGATGACTTACAGATCACGTTTCATTTACACTCTGTCCATCCATCTGTCAGTCTGCCAGTCAGTCTGTCGGTCATACTTTAGTTTTCCGGACTTTTTTTGGAAAAGCTTCAACAGAATGCTTTCATTCTTGGTAACCTACTATAGAACGATGACTTACAGATCAAGTTTGAGTTTCATGCTGACTTCATTATTCTTGTGTGAGTTATGCCCCTTGGAAATATGGAAAAGCGCCAAAATATCAGTTTTCTGGACTTTTTTTTTAAATGCTTCAACGGAATTCATGCTGATCACATCTAGGTTATAACGTTTGTATAATTATTAATGCTCATTAGTCCAGCAGGGGACATTGTATTGCTTCAGCAATACGTGCGCTCTTGTTCAGTCTCTTTTTCAGAGGAACAAGAACAGGGTGATGTTTCCGTGATGTCTTCAAGTAGTGTGCCTCTGTCGTCACAGTCTAACAAAGAGCTAGCAGCTAAGTGTTCATGAAAATACGACAATTGCCTAAGAGGTCCCAAGTAGGATCAACAGCGTTGTCGTCTGCTAGTTCGCCCGGTGTAGCGACCATTCATCGAATGGCTTGGCAGCCTGGTTCATCCATTGCGGTCCAGGGAAGGAATTTGGGTGATGCGAGCACTATAAACATTGAACGTGCACACCCAGCGATAATGGATCTGAGGATAGTTCGGAGGAAGCCTGTCAGTTCGGTAGCTAACTTGTCCAGGTCTACCTGGACCGCGAGCGAGAGAGGCCCCCTCTCTCTTCCAACAACATCTGGCCCGAGATGTTGTTGTATGTAACGTTCATTAGTCGGAGCATACGTCCACTCCTCCTGCTCGGGACACTCCGTCGCATAGACTGTTCGACGCAGCTTGTCTATTGGCTTCCTCATCCTTATGTCAGTACACACGACCGCACCTTGGCTATGTGACCACAGATATCCAGCCTGCTTCGCCGACCAGGGATTCCACGTCGACCAGGTCACGCCATCTGCTAGCCAAGGACACGAGGCCTTCCAGTTGGGACATTCGCATATCAGAAGTATGCAGGAATTAACGTTCCTGGAGCTTCCGCGGCTCCACAGGCCTCCGTGACGGACTTTCTATCGCAGATAGCTCAATTCATCGCAGCATCCCAGCAGCTATCAGAAACTTTTTCAGTAAAGAATCTATCTGAGCAAGCTGGGTCGGTTCGCTCCCCTGCGGAGTCAGTAAGGGACGACCAAGATTATTATGTGGTCCAGGCGGATGGTAAAAGGGAATCAGCACAGCTGAAATTTTCCCTTTCCGAACAACTTAAGGTGGCCGTAGATTTCATCTGGCATCACCTTTTAGAAGTTGTTTCTCTGGACAAAAATGCTGTGTTACATGATAAGAAACTGAAAGCGTCACTGGACACAGACTTTTTCGGCCGGATTAGGGACACTGTCCCTGAGTTTCCGACCCAGTCCAGAAATGTCACGGACATTTGAACTTTTGAATGACGCTATATTCAAGCTAGCCTCTTGGACTGGCAAATCCGGTTTCTTATCTCCTAGCACTATACAGCTGCCTTTCATCAATGCTAGACATAAATTTGAAGCGGCAGGACAAGGCGTGCCGAGAGTTCCTCTGCATTTGGACGACTAGGCTGAAGACCTGGAATTGTCATTGCCGGCGTCCATGTCTGTTTACTCCAGTATACTGGAGACGACAATATCGTCTAATAGTATTAATTTAGATGCATTATCACGCAGATCACCTTACCAGAGCGTTATCACTACATCTCGAAGCGAAAGAATTCCAGGATGTTCAAACTTCCTTAAGAGTTCTTTCGAGGTCTATAGCATATTCTACGTATAATTCCGCCCTTTCAGTGGCAATATGGAGTTAGTTAGACGTGATACTGCCCTGGCTGCAACCACAGAAGTGGATAGTAAGGTGAAAAAACTCTCTTCCAGTCGCTCTGGTCTCAGGAGAGCTTCTCTTCGACGTTAAGCTTTCTACAATCTATATCAAATTACTAAGAAAGCTCCGGATTCTCTGCTTTTATTCTGTTTTGAAAAAGTCGGACTCAGCAGGGAGGAGTAAGGCAGGTTCTTCGGGGGCGAATCCGTCCAAAGGAAGTTCCTATAGAGGATCTAAGAAAGCCTCTACGTCTTACTCCTGAGACCGTCAGAGTTGCGACTCACATAGGGGTCGTAATGCTGGCCGAGATATCGGGTCAGACGCCCCTAGGTCAACTGGGCGAGTTGCGGGTCGTGGAGGACGTGGTTTCTCCGTCCGCAATCCTCGCGGGGCCAGGAGGTGATGGTCTAAATCTCTATTGCGTTCCAGTGGGCGGAAGGCTGTCGAGATTCTTAACCAATTGGTTGTCAATTACGGATGACCCATGGGTGCAAGGGGTTATTTCCGAAGGTCTAAACTAGTCCTTCAAGGAAAAACCTCCGTTAACTCGAAGTCCACGCTGGTCTCAGCTTCCGTTAAACATTGAGAAGAGAGATTCACTTCTATCAAAAGTTCAATCTCTTCTGGACAAGAACGCTATAGACGTCGTAGAAAACCAGGAATCTCCAGTTTTCTGCAGTCACCTGTTCCTGGTTCCAAGATCAGACGGCTCGTTTCGTCCAGTTATAGATCTGAGCTGGATAAACAAGCTGATCGTGGCTCCAAATTTTTATATGGAGACCATCCGATCGGTCAGAGCGAGCACTCAAGTGAACGATTATGCTGTGAGCATAGATCTCAAGGATACGTACTTTTACGTCATGGTACATCCGGCGTTTAGAAAGTACCTTCGCGTCGCTGTCCCAGGAGTTGTTTTCATTTCTGAGCAATGATGCTCTGGTCTGAACCTAGCACCCTGGGCTTTCACTCGAATAATGATGTTGGTAATGACTCATTTCCGAGCTGATTCGTCTGTGCTAACGTCGGCCCACTTGGATGACATTCTTCAGGGTTATGGCAGCTAGTTAACGGTTTAGAACGATGTTCTGAGTCTGCTTCAATTGCTCCGATGTCTCGGTTTCCTAGTAAACGAAAAGAAGTCGGATCTAGTTCCATCCTAATCATTCAATCATTCACCCACGTGGGAATGAGCTTAGAGATGCACAACAATCTCGATCGTCTGCCGTTAACCAGAGCGATATTAGTCAGTTGTTACGCTAGCTTTTGTCTTCACTCAGATGTAGTAACAGCGAGAGAATTCATGAGACTGACAGGTTTGTGCGGACCTGCTGCGGATCTTATTCCGATGCTACGCACTCATCCACTCCACATATATTTTATCTCAGAATTAGAGTGTGAAGACTCATTCGCTCGAATAGAACATTGTCTTGTCGAATCAAGTGGAACAAGAGATTCAGACTTGGGCAGATATTCAGTGGTTAAATCAAGGAGTATCACTGGAACCTCCCGATCCGAGTTTTACGATAATGACGGATGCGAGTCAAACAGGTTGGGGCGCAACTCTGAGCCCAACGGATTCGAAGTGACAGGGTCTTGGGGATCCGCAGTTCCTAACAAGTACATAAACATCAAGAGATGATGTCAATATGGCTTGCGCTATGTCAATGAATGAACATTCTTCAGAATTCGCATGTTCAAATTCTGTCCGACAATCGACAGTAGTAGCATACATTCGGAACCAGGGAGGCACTCATTCCACTCCGTTATTCAATTTAACGGAAAGGATCCTTCTCTTTGTCCTAGAGCATCAAGTTCGTCTATCAGTCCGTCATATACCGGGTCGTCCGAACATTCTAGCAGACTTCCTTTCTCGGAAAGATCGCATGTTGCCATCAGAATGGACTCTCAACAACGAGTATTCACTCAGATTTGCTACCAATGGGATCGTCCAATGATAGACTTATTTGCGACGCATCTCAACAATCAGTTGCAGATGTATGTGTCACCATGCCCAGATCATCGAGCATTTGCAGTAGACGCTCTCTCGATCTCTTGGGACGGAATGATAGGATACGCATATCCTCCAGCTCCGTTTATTCAGCAGATATTGCTAAAAATCAAGCAATCTCACTGCAAGATTCTGTTGGTAGCATCTCTTTCACCCCAGAGACCATGGATAAATCTACTCAGGTGTCTGTTCTGGGACATTCCGCGGAAGCTTCCTCCACAGGAGGACCTTCTTTCGCAGGGGAAATCGCTCACACTGCATCACAACCCGCAAGGTCTCAACCTTCACGTATTTCCGTTGTGCTGTCCTTCTTGCATGGCAAGCATTTACAGGACGGGCAGTGGACGCAATTTTTAACTGTAGGAGGACCTGCTCTTCGCTAAGTTATGCTGCTGAGTGGAAGGTTTTCTCACGGTGATGTAGGGATCATTCTGTTGATACCTATGCACATCATGATAGTTTACAGATTGGATCTAATGTCTCTTTACCTAAGTTAGTGAAAAACTTTTCGATAAATAGACCTAGAACCCTTAGATTAATTCCTAAGTGGAATTTAGCTGGGGTTCTTCTTAAGCTAAAAGAAGCACCATTTGAGCCTCTTGATACAGTGGACTTCAAATTCTTATCTTATAAGACAGCTTTTCTCTTAGCCTTCTCTTCTGCTGGAAGAGTTAGTGAGCTTCATGCACTATCTGTTGATGACTCTCACTATTGTAATGTAGGTAATACTATTACCTTGACTACTAATGTTGGATTTTTGGCTAAGAATCAGGCTCCTAATAAGTATCCGGAACCTATTGTTGTTAAGGCTCTTCCGTCTTCTGTTCTGTTAGAGCTATACGTATTTACAAACGTAGATCTGAGTTTATCAGAAAGGGATGTAAACGTTTCTTTCTGTCTCTGCTGCCAAATAGAAGGGTCATTGCTGTCCATTCTATTGCTAGGTGGATTCAATTAACTATCCGTACTGCTTATGAAAAATTACCTTCAACTCAGCAATCTGTGCTTAAGATTTCGGCGCTTGAAGTAAGAGCGCTGTCTACATTTTGGGCTTATACTAATAGTGTTACTATTACCGATTTGATGAAGGCTGCATATTGATCTCAGCCCTCCACGTTCACAAATTTTTATCTTAGAAATGTTGAGTCCATTTCTGGCGACCTTCGATGTTTAGGTCCGTTATCTGTTGCTCAGAATGTCATCCACTAAACAGTTGCAACTATAGTTATGCAGGCTTTCTGTTCCGGCAGCGACTCTGTCCTGCTGCCCTCTTCGCTCTGGGTTATTTGACCCAGAGCAAGGGGAAGGGGGGGGGGGGGAGGGGGGGAGGGTGTTCCCTTAGGTCACCTGCTTTATAGTGAAAAGCAAGTGAAAAGACTCCTCTGGAGTCAGTAATTCTGAGTCAGTACCGGGATGGTTTTAAAGTGTAAAGCTAATGTTTAACTCATTCATGTAATATTTTTAAAATGTAGCTCGGTGTGAAGCATTTGTATATGTCATGTGTCATACGAGCGTTAATATACAGTCCTTGGACACTTTTAATGAGAAAAAGAGTCTCATTCTCTGGACTTCCTTTATTTATTGGCTTTCCTTTAAAAAGATTAGTATAATGGGTTATACCGGATGTTAATAGAGATCATTGATGTTATTGTGCTCAATTACGGAATGGTATCGTATCTTTCTTTTTTGATACAAACAAGAAAGATACATGTAAAACCTGTTCTCCTCTTCTCCTTGAGGGGATAATTCTGTTTACATGTAATTGAGCCTATTGGATTTTCCTTTATGTCCTAGGCCCTCCAGCCTTTTTTCTATTCAGCTAAGTCTGGGTCATTGGTACAGTATAAAAATGTTAAAAAATTTATGGTATATTATATATATATATTTTTGATTCTTACCAATGACCCAGACGGGGATGGCCCTCCGATGAGTTGGAAACTCATACCTCCCTGCTGATTACATAACGCTTACCAGGCACTGGTTGTAAGAATGACATTTGCGCCAATTTCGAGACCTCCTTGACACTGCTCATTGGATAAAAGGTATGGAGGACCACATTGATCATTGAAATTTTGGATTTTGATGCAAATTTTAGGGATTGGGGGGCAAAATTTGTGTTTGGCCCTAGAATTTAAGGAGTTAGCACCAGCTAAGTCTGGGTGATTGGTAAGTATAAAAAATATATAAATTACTATAAATTTTTTAACTTTCTGAACTGATGGCCCGATTTGAACTAAATTTGATAGGTGGTATTATAGTACTTGACTCATGCATTATTATTATTATTATTTATTGATTGATGTTTAAGGCCACATATTTATGCACAATGGCTAATCATGACTGTGACAGTTTTACGGAGGAGGAAGCCGGAGTACCCGGAGAGAACCACCGAGCAACGACGAGCAGCTGCCAGCTCCCCAACATCGTAACTCCGCACTGCACTGTAGCACAGGCAGGGTTAGATTGGTTGAAGACATGCGTACCATCGACGTGCAGTACGCCTTAGTACACGGCGTCATCGTGCCCCCACACGGGCAATGGAGATGAAGTGCCTTGCCCAAGGACACAACGCGGTTGCTGCAGGTGGGAATCGAACCGAGGACCTCTCGGCTTGCAGCCTGCACGTCTACCTACTGAGCCACCGTGCTCCCCTTGACTCATGCAAAATAAAAATTTCCCGTGGCCTGTGTGAACCACCAGGAGTTAAAAATAGAAATATTTTCAAACACTCATATTTCCCAAACCACAAGGAACAGATAGCTGGTATTTGGTATGAAGCATCCGTAGGACCAGTAGAATTGAGTGGTTAAAACAAATTGCCATTGGTTGTGTCGGGGTGTTCTGTAGGAGGTGGGGGGGGGGGGGGGCATAAAAAAATGCTGAGTCAGCATATTTGCAAAAATATTTGCAAAAATTTTAAAAATGTTTTCTCCAAAACCACTGATCAGAATCATTTGATATTTGGTATACAACATCCATGGGGAGAAGGTGGGGGGAGGGGAGAGGGGGGGGGCAGATACAAGTTTGTTAAAATGAAACCCCTTCGTTCATATGTGAGCTCAATAATCTTTAAAAATCTTCTTCAGAACCACCAGTCAGAATCTTTTAATGTTTGGTATACATCATTGTTATGAGGGTCAGATTCAAGATTATTCAAATCAAATCCCTCGGTTGAAATTTGTATTCCTATGGGAGCCCTATGATTAGCCATTGTGCATAAGTATATGACCTTAAACACTAATAAATAATAATAATAAATAATATGGAAGCCCAAATTTTAACAATATGAGGAAATTTCTTTAAAAATCCCCTTCTTCAGATTCACCCGTCAGAATCCTTTCATATTTGGTATACAACATCTATAGGTGGGTCAGATCCTAGTTTGTTCAAATCAAGTGCCTGGGTTAATATTTGGGCTCTCTATTGTGGCCCAAATGTTAACTTAGTGCAATGAAAGGAAATTTCTTTAACTGTCTTGATGTTAAGTTTTATCCTGAACTCGGTGGATGGAATACTATAACAGGGCTTTTTCAGGTTTATTCAATAAATATGGTGTTATATTTGCCTTTGTTGTTATTCATTCCCCTGATAATCACCTTACATTTTTGGGCATCCCTTCTAATTGAATGTATGTCCAAGGACATACCACTAAAGTTTGATGACCCAGGTACAGGTAAATACAGGTAAAATTTAGGTAAAGTTCCAATTTTTAATTAGAATTTTACTTTTTTCATCACTTTTTCCACTTTACATTTTTTCACTACCCCAGACAACATCCAGAAAAGTGCTTTTGTAATTATCATACCAAAGCCATACCACAACTTAGTCTACTAGTATAGGTAATTGCAGGTAAATATAGGTTAAGTTTCAATTCTTAAATACCATTTCATTAATAAAAATTCTTGTAATAGTAATCATTCCAGTTCTTCCCCAGACAAAACCCAGGAAGAGCTTGAGTGATTATTAAAGTATACCAAGTATTCTACCTGTATTTACCTGCAGTTACCTGCACCAGCCTTTAGGGCTGGTACAGGTAACCGCAGTTAAATACAGGTATAATGCTGGTAAGTTGGAATTTTTAATTACATTCTACTTTTTATAAACTTTCTTGGTATGATAATCACTCCAGCACTTCCCTGGACTAGTCCCATGTCACAAAGCAGGCACTGGTATGATGTTCTAACTCTTTTTCTACTGTTCAAATCTGTACATTCTGTTCAAATCTGTACACACTACACAGTTACGACGTTTACCGACAGGTAATTTGGTGGCTTTCATGTGATCTGCTGGGGCAACTAATCTGTTCAAACTTTCACATTCTGCACGATAATTTCCAACTAAATCTTCCACTATACTTATAAAAAATTTCCGCCGATCCAACTTTTTGTTGCTGACAGGTGAGCCAGGTGTGCAGACAGGTGAGTATTTTTTGTATAAGATAAAAGCATTTAGTGCTAATCGACCAAGTAGAAAGAAGAAAACTTTCTTTGTCCATTTCACTGTCCTCCGTTCATCCAAGAACATGTAGACTCTTTGGTCAGCCATATCAACTCCGCCCATATATTTGTTATACTGAATATTGACCTCAGGAACAGGGTCATGTTCCCTGCCCTGGGCACTAGTGTATGAAGTCGGTTTAGCTGAACCCCTTGATGTCAGAAACATTACTTGTTTCATATCATGAAAATTCACACACAGTAACTCTCCCTTCCTGGCAGCTTTCATTTCTCCCTTCTACAATTTTACTTTCACAATGGGTGGGGGTGCCACGCCTGTTACTATGCAGTGTACCTGTCAGGTAAGTCCCGTTTTCCAGTAAATGTATAGCAAGGTCCACACCACTAAAAAAATTGTCCACATATAAATGGTGTGAGGCATTAAAATACGGCTGCATTAAACTCATGCAGACATCATGCCCTAGTCCATATTTTGTAGTGACACCTGTCTTCTTACCTGCGTAAGGTGAGGAATTTAATGTATATCCTGTTGAACTTTCACAAAGGTTCCATATTTTGATGCCACATTTGTGGTGGTGTTTATTGGGCATATATTGCTTGGAGGGGGCACGCTCATGAAAAACTACCAAACTCTCATCTACAGACACTTGTTCCATTGGGTAATAATAATTTTGAGACTGTTTGTTCAAATGTTGGAACAAATAATCAACTTTTTCCATATTACCCGGTAAGCTTTCAGGTAATTCATACCATTGAAACACATTAATTAGCAGAAAAAATCTGTCACATGTAAATGTTTGAGGGAAAAATGGAACCATTTCAGAGGGATTTGTTGACCAATAATTCCGCAGGCTAGATTTTTTAATTAGTCTCATATTCACCACAACACCCAAGAACGCTTTCATTTCTTGTGTATTTGTGTGTGACCAGTGACGAAATCTTGACCTGGTTTGATTCTTTTCTGCTGTGCGATGAAGTTCTGCCTCCATAATTATTAGTTTACCGAGCCAGCATTTCAATAAATGTTTCGCCCAATAATAAATAAAACTAGAGGAAGTGATTGTACCTTCGGAACAATACACAGGATTTTCCTTAGTGGTTTTAGTAACTGTTCTACTCAGCAAGTTCTTAGGGAGCTCGATACCAAATAAAAATTTGAATTTTTTTCGGTTTCGTGAAATGTTTTGGCAGAAAGGTGTTAACCAACTACCATTAGTGCTAGAGAAATATATTACAGTCAGTCCTGTAAAAAGTTCAAGTCAATCGCCCCTTCCAGTCCAAAGATATCGGCTCTCGCATATTTGGGCGGTTTTGGCTGGAAAAACATTTTCCGCAATATGCAGATAGTTTTATTTATGAGAACTAATGAATCTAGACATAATAAAGTAACAAAAACACAAGAATATTTTTTTCAATTTTTGGTCACAGTGTCCCGAAGCCATGTTTGACTGCTAGCATAAGCCAAATGAAGAACAACTCCAATTCCAAAAGACGACAACTGTTCATGTACACTGTGAATTCAACATTTCTAACCTTAGAAGCTTTCAAATCATACCCATTGTTGAGTACTTTGATGGCAAAGTAGCCCGGTCGTAACAGAAATTTCAGACTTTTGGTCCAAACCGAAATTTTTTTTTTCGTTTTCCTTTGCTTTTTCATCTCAAAATTGAGAAGAACGCAAAAAACGAATTTTTGATAAGCCTATTAACACATTGACAGTAGATGATATAATGGCAAGGTTTTTTTTTTTTACAGAAACCCTGTTTGATGTAAATGACTGGGGTCTTCTCGTTTGTCTAACAGCCATTGTTCAGGGGAGAAGTGTGATAACTACCATGATATTCGTAAGGTTGTTCTCGGGTTTCGGGGTTAGGACAGAGAAATTTGTGGAGAGGGTAATAGCCAGAGGGCCCTAGACTCCTAATAAGGACAAAGCCTCCCCGAGAATATTTTTGCAAAGTTCACTACTCTTTAAGATTCAATCAGAGCAGTTGTAGCATGTGCTGCCCAACATTGGAGAGCATTTGTGAGGGCTCTAAGTTGTGTGAAATTGCATTGGGTCAATTCTCTTTTTTTTTTTTTTGGGGGGGGGGGGGGGGGGGGGGGGGTGTAAACATTTAGAGGACTTGCCCGCCCGCCTTAATTCCATGGCTACACTACTAAATCAAAACAGCAGCAATGTCGGCAGCACCTCTATGCAGTACGCCAGCTCCCAGAGGTCGCATCTAATGAAATTCTTTACTGACCGCCAAGGCTCCATACATTGGAACAACCATACCCATTCCAAACTGCGCATTATTACTATGTCGACCTCATTAAATCTCAACGAGTGGACAACATTACCAGTGAATCCATGTCAGCTGTAATTCCCATTCAGAAGTCCAAAACAACTGCTACCATAAGTGTTTCAATGAACATTATTTTTCGAAGATTTCCAAACGTTTTGGCATCCGATTCTCATGCGTGGAGGCAGAAACACTACATGATAGGTAGTGATGTCGTGGACCCTCATGATTGCAGAAGAAATCTAGAATTCAGAAATCAAAAAACGAGCGTGTAATTGGGTTGGGGTCGGGCGTTAGGTTGTGTGTGGGGGGGGGGGGGGCACGGACAATCATTATGAGCAGGAGTGTTAGTTTGATTTTTCACTCAAAACGTAAAATGACACTGAACGCCTACCCTATATAATCTAAAAAGATTTTTTTTGTAATACACTCTGCTCTGGGGTTACTTATAAATAATTGGTACCTGGTATTGATGGTTCAGCAGTAACTTTGATTCAGTAAGGTGTGGTGAACCTTCCCACCGATAAATTACGCCGATTGCATTAGTTGAAATTATGTAGCTATATTTAGTTATTTTAGGCACACCGTCTTTGCATTGCCAGTGACAGTGTGTTAACAACGCGAATTCAGAAAACATTGCACAACTTGTAAATATATTATGACGAAATCAGTCAGGTTTTCGTAACATATTGGGGCTGTAAATTATTATCCATTTTTATATAATTTGGGATTGCAGTTCCCAGACATATTCGGTATTTAGTATGTATTATTTTAGGGCGAATAAGTTGGGAAGCATAATTGTGTCGTTTCGATCGCCTTCGTGAATTACTCAAGAAATTAGACCCAATTTTTAGCACATTTACCTTCCAGTAAAAAAATCTGTTGATTGTCATGTACTCAGCTTTTCTGTAGTCAAAGAGTATCGTTGCAAAAAGTACATCACTGGCAATGTATGGGAACTGTTCCTTATAAAGTATCGTCGATTGTTTTACATTGTGTTTGTAAATAACACAACCATTTGTTATTGTACTTTTAACTTTCAAGACGCTGGTGGAGTCACATGGTCTTATTACCAAATATGGGATGTGCAGAGACCCTTTCATTAGAATAGTTTTAGGAGTGGATCGTACATTCATGTAAATTGCTTATTGTTAACTCTGCTCACCCATCTGATGATATAGTTAAAGCCATCTTATGGCTACTTTAGATGTTTAACCAAATCATGAAATTCGATCAGACAGGATTCATTCGGGTATACTTAACACTGTGCAGCTGATTATTACGCAAAATACCGTCAGATTTTGTATCCACGGTTCAACTTGTATAATTAATGTTTTTTACCCATTCTCAACTAAAACTGTTTCGTAATTCAGTGAAACATGTGTCTTTTTTCATACTCGTTCATAAAATGGTTAAATTTCCACTACCATAGCAGTATTTATTGGGTTATTGTCCAAAACAATGTTTGGTCAGGATACTGACAGAAATAGTTCTTTCTGTCAGCATTACTGAACAAAATTTGGGAATCCTGAAAGCAGCATTTTTGGTCAACCAACGTCACGTGTTACGTTATGGAAAGGTATAAAAGGCTGCAACACGGCAGTTCTCGCTCTCGCTGGTCTTTGATCAACAAACGCCCTTGAAAGCTAACAAATAAAAATTACCAATACTGAAAGCAAACTAGGCCCCTATCGAAGCTCATGATATTCCTAATGATATTCCTAACAAATTTATACATGGCTTCTGTAAAAACCAACACCAAATATTTGGTAACAACGTGTTCTGACTCACCACTTTCACAAAGGAATGTGTCTTTGGTGTGCCCGAATGCTAAAAATGCCTTTTGTATGCTTTTTCGAAACTTCTCGAGGGGAGAAAGTCCACTAGCATTAATGTTGGCAGCTCGCGGCAGAAACCTGACCCAAACCCCCCTCCCCCCCCCCCCCCCCCCCAGCCAAAACACAGACACGTTCAAATTGCTCTGCGACCTCTGTGGAGTGTATTCAAGTCAGTAAGAGGTAATCGACGGCCAGTACGGCGCCATCACATTTTTTATTCGACATAAATTTGAATAACAAATAAAGTGACAATATTCAGCAGAAATCTAATTTTTGTTGTGACATCTGACAATACCGTTGGAATTGCCACCGTCATCAAATTCAATAAGGGCGGGGAGGGGATGAGTAGCTGGTGTCATATGCCCATAAAAAATAACAGACTCTCAGTGTTCTACTTTCAATTTCAGTTTAGGATACAAAATACCATGTAACATTATGTACAGCATTCACTGAAGTTGAGGTCGCCGGGTGCAAAATGATCAATGTTTTTTCAGACGTGTTTACTGGCTTGGACGCCAGAGTCTGTAGAGTCTAATGGGTGTTTGTGTTGGGTGGGGGTTGGGCAGTCACGTCGGATAGTTTTACGGGTGGAGGAAGAGCCTCAACATCCAAGTTCTGAATAACAGCCACTTTAACCCGTATCATAGTACAGTTTTTGTCAGGTGAAAGTGGCGATCGAAAGAAAAAAGTTTTGGTTTTGGATCCAAACCGGACCAAAAAATTTTCCAGGTAAAAAAAAAATTGTTTCCGTCTCAAAATTGAACAAAACACATAAAGAACACAAACAGAAATTTCCGGATTTTGGTCGAAAATGTCTAAGTCTGAACCGGAGTGGTAGATCTTCAGCCATCAGAAGCCAAGTCAAATAAAACCCTATTCCCATGAGGTGGGGTAAGGTTTAAAGAGACCGTGAATGTTGCCATTTCAATCACGGCAGCCTAAAATGAGTCAAAAACGCAGAGTATTCTCATGCCAAAAAGAGGGTGCATGGACCGTTGAGATGCCGAGAGTGTACTTTTGGCGACCGCC